>DWMY01002414.1:0-11870 GCA_018249775.1 Heliconius hecalesia formosus
GCTGTAACCGGCAAACAGCAGGTAGGCAAAGGGAACCTAGTGTTAAGACACGTTCAGGCGCTCAGGCGTTCAGGCGTTCAGGCGTTCAGGCGTTCAGGCGTTCAGGCGTTCAGGCGTTCAGGCGTACAGGCGTTCAGGCGTTCGGGCGTTCAGGCGTTCAGGCGTTCAGGCGTTCTGGCGTTCAGGCGTTCAGGCGTTCCGGCGTTCAGGCGTTCAGGCGTTCAGGCGTTCAGGCGTTCAGGCGTTCAGGCGTTCAGGCGTTCAGGCGTTCAGGCGTTCAGGCGTTCAGGCGTTCCGGCGTTCAGGCGTTCAGGCGTACAGGCGTATTGGCGTACAGACAAACTAATAAACATACAAAAAATTAAAAAATAATTATTTTGGATTCTATTACACTAATAAATGCCCCTAGTAATTTTTTTGATTTATGTTCCTTCTACAAACTCCGATCAGTCACGATTTTATTATAAGTATAGATAAGTTCTGTAGACATCGTTCAATAATATTATTTACAGTGATAGCAGCATATTACTTATCCATAGATACTTTTTTTGTTCTTATTATAGTAACTCCATGAATCGTAACGTATAAAATAATCTTTTTTTATTTGTTTTACCTTTTATCTCATGTCCCCGTGAACAGAGCCACTCGGGAATTGAAACATTTATTTAAAATTTCCCTTTGCCTCGACACCGGAGCAAAGAATAGTCTTTGCTCCGATGTCGAGGCAAAGGGCGGCGTTGAGTTCTGCCACTCACACAATGCCAACAGAATTCGTGTCTTAACTCTAGGCTCATTCTGCCTATGCTACTGTATGCGGGACACAGCATTAAGCTGTTTTTGATTTTTTTATATTGAAGTAAATTGTTGTTGTTGTAATTGTTGTTGTTTGTTGTAATTGTAATTGTTGTTACTTCTGTTTATCTATTGATTCCCCAAGAGAACTGAGCTCATCTGAAACTTTAATTGAAATGTCATGTACATGATGTAAACTATACAGTTAGTGTATTTTAAAGGGCTTCAGGCAACACTAAGATAGAATTAAAGCATTCTTAAATAGTATGCGACTAAAATGACGAAACCATTGAAATATTCCCAGTTAAAATACTGGGCTAAAGCGAGTTCGATTCTGGACAAAGCACATTCTTATTTTTAATTGATTGATTTTTTTATTGATTATATAAGGCTGTTGAGGTGGAGAAAAACAGCACCTGACTGTAAATGCCATGGTTTTCTTTTTCATCCCAACTCTGGGAACTTATTATATTTTGATTATTATTATTATCTCACCCTAGTTGATAAGTAGTGCCTCACAAAATTGAGCAGAAATTGGGGAATGGTTTGTGTTAACACTAAGTTTGCTGCTGAAAAAAACGTGAGGCTGTAAATACTAAATAAGCTGACACTATGCAAAAAAGTGTGTACAATGTACACTGTGTGTGATCATAGCTTGAATTTAAGATCGCAACTGCTTGTACTAGATATATTTTCATTTACTGTTTGTTTTGATTTTTAAAAAGAGATGTGCTAAAAGACTAGAAATATTTTGTATGTTTTCACGTACTGTCTAGAATTATCCCTTGCATGATTTGCATCATGCGGAAGACAGATCGATATAAATTTAACAGGTTAACATAAATGATAACTTACTTCTCTTATTTTTCACACACTGTCAAAATAAAAATCTTCACATAAATGCGAATATAAGAGTTTGTCTTTCACTATCACCTAATAATTTGAGATCTGAATTAATATCAAGTTTTGTTCATATGTGTTTGTTCTTACATTATATTCTATAGTAAGAGGAAAGGGAGAACCTAGTGATAAGATACATGATATCCGCCTAGTTTTCAAGACTTTTTTTTTGACGTTGAGTGGCAGACCTCAACATGACGCTTTGTCTTGTTAGAAAAGCAAGGACACCCAAATATTTTTTTTCTCTAGTGGGAATTCAATCCACAATTGTCGCGCTTAACAATCAGACACTGCGCCGATTTAACACAACGGCCCCAATAAGTCAAAAATTTGGTTGCACTTGCTAATTTAAAACCAACTAAATTCATATTTAAGTAGATTTCATAATCGTTTAAAGCCGTAAATGTACTGAGAGCAGTAATATGGCAGGCGCTTATAGCGCGTAGTGTGTAATAACATTCAATGATATGTATAATAACATTCAAACTTGTGTCAATACCCCAGCCGGTGTATCCTTATTGTATCCTTTGGTATAAGTTGGCGTTCACCAAGGCAGTGCTCTTAGCCCTTTGCTGTTTAATAGCAATTAGCAACAATTAAAACAAAATTAGCATAAGATCATAATCGTTTATAAATAGAGATACCCTTTAATACAATGTTTTATGTTCTCAATTTTCCGCCTATTTTAGAGATATTTGATGGTGGTGGATAACTTAACGTCACATAAAATTAATATTTTGTTATCTTAGTTAGTAGTGAGTGTGTAGTGTAGTGAGTTATGAGTATGATATGCTTAAAAATTGCGATACAATACATTAACGTTAAAGTGATATTCACATTTAGGAAAGAAAAATACTTATAGAAAACATATAAAAATTCTAAAGTAGCGGGATTTGAACCTGCGCCTCTTGGTATCTATAAGTTTATCTGTAAGTTGTTACAAGCATATAAGAATTTCGACAAAGCTAGATGATAAAGTACGGCTTAGTTAGTCAGATCCCGTTAAGTTCAAAATTTATATTATGTTTTCTAAAAAATGTTTTGCTTTAAACTTAAAATTTCAGCTTTGCCAAAATTATTGTATTTATTGTCTATAAGTGTAGAATCGTTCTACTACGTTCCACTATTTTACTAGCTACGTTTAAATTTTTATATGTTTTCTAAAACATTTTTTTTTCTTTAGTGTGGAATAGCACTTTAAAAATATAAAAAATATTTAAAAAAATATTAGTTTCCTAGTCTGTCCTAGTTCAATGTTTTTGTATATATTTATTTTCTTTAAAAAATATAATATTACATACAATAAATACATTAACATATTCAAGTGCCACTTCATATAAATAGAATTTATTTTTATTTAGATGCAGTGAAACTTATATAAGTTGACATCTTTACTAAATATAAAACAAAAAAAAAACTTCCCATCGCAAAATTAAGCCATAAAATATATAACAATAAGCTTCTAAGAATACTTACAAAGTGATTATTGGCAGTTCCTTTCGTATCCAAATAGTCAATCGTCAAATAAATATACAATATATTTTGCATACTTAATGTACGAAATATTAGACACTGTTATACTCGTATTCTGCATCACCGTGACTATATTACCGATATTCTTACCGATATTTCTTACCAATATATATCATGGGGATATCGGTAAGAATCAAAATTATATTAAACCAAATCAGCTTCACGCTGTATCCCGCACACAGCAGGGTAGGCAGAGGGAACTTAGTGTTAAAACACTCCGTTTCCCACTTTCCGCGAAATTCTGGAGGCAATGCGTTTTTGAGTGGCGGAAAAAAAGTTAGTCTCGACACCAGAGCGAAGAAATGAAAATATATATTGAAATAAATATTTTATTTCCAGGGAGTGGAATTGAATCCGCAATCAGTCGATTTTACAGTTTCACTTTGTTCCTTTGCGTCACGACTGGCTTCAAAAATTACTGCGAATCGAAGAATCGCTATATATAAAACATTTGTGTGGGAGATACATCGACTTCATTAAGCGTTGTGTACTTGTAGCGTATTGATTGTCCTATAAAAATGTTAAAATTATTACTTTTTGTGATTTTACTTTTTATAAGTTTTCCTAATATCAGGCCTGCTAAAATATTAGCATTTTATCCAACACCTTCCATAAGTCATCAAGTAGTGTTTCGGTGTTTGACCGATGAGCTGATCAAACGAGGTCATCATGTTACCGTCGTGACTCCTGATCCTAAATATCCAAAAGGCAAATCACCTCAGAATCTGACAGAAATAGATGTTCACGATTTATCATATTCAATATGGGAAGAAGAAATAATACGCATAAGTTCAGAAGAAAGTAAATCTGACTTACGAGACAGTATGTTAGATATATTTAAATTAGCTTCTAGGGTTTTCAAAGCACAAGTGCAGACATCAGAATTTAAAGAGATCATAAGGAAAAAAGAAAAATATGATTTGCTTATAGTGGAGGCGTATCTTAGCCCATTGTTGGTGTTGTCTCATATTTTCAAAGTACCCTTAATACAAGTGAGCTCGATGGGCGGTCTGAAAGAAAATTATGATGCGGTAGGAGCACCTACCCATTTATTTCTATATCCAAGTCTAATACGACAGAAAATATACAATATGTCGAATTTAGACAAGTTGAAACACTTATACGAAATATGGAATTTTAACACGGAGCTTGTTAAAATTTGTGAAGAAGATAATAAGTTGTTAAAATCAATGTTTGGTCCAGACACTCCAACCACAGATGAGCTATTTCATAACGTTGATTTATTAATGACCAACAATCATCCAATTTGGGTGGACAACCAACCTGTGCCACCTAATGTAGTGTATATTAATGGCTTGCATATACCAGAGCGTCAAGTTTTACCAAAGGTAAGTTTTAAAATAACATAAGCAAAATAAAAAAAAATGGAAACGCTTTATTTTTAATAGAGGCCGGTTGCGGAGTTGGCTGGAAGTGGGTTCAATCCCCACTCAAGGAAATTACATATTTACTTAAATTTATATTTCCATTTCTTCGCTCTGGTCCTCAGCACGCAAACGTGGCTCCGCCATTCAGCACACGATGCCTAGGGTATTCGGCGGAAAATGAGGAACGAAGTGTCTTAACACTAGGTTCCCCCTGCCTACCCTGCTGTGTGCGGGATAAAGCGTGAAGTTGATTTCATTTTGATAGATTTATTTATAATTTAAGTTCCCATTTAATAATTTTGTTACATTTTATGTTTCACTGTTCATCATACAATCCATTATCATCATCGGTAAATACGCCACAACTTTTTTGAATATATAACGTTTTAGTTCGAGTGCATAATTATTTATTCGATTTGACTACTTATATATTTTTGACTTTGTTTCCTTCTGGTACCAACTAAGTGTTTAACAGACAACGCATAAGCAACCTACAGAGCATACCTCTCCGTGCATTTACAGTTATGAAATTTGGCACAAAGTGGGAAGTTACAAAATAAATAAAAGACTAAATACGGAAAGTGAAAATTTATAGGTATTTTATAGAAAATAAATCATTACACACTTATTATTTTTAGTTCATTTCAAACAAAATGAGTGCATATGCTCGCAAATTTAGGTTTGTCAACTTTTATAATGTACTTTCCGTTGATCTACTATCTTGAAACTCGGTTTGCGAATCCGACTCGCACTTAACCGATTTTTTATTATAACGCGAAATATAATTATCTCAATTATTTCAAGGTTAGCGTACGAATATAAAAAGTTTACGAATACATGTTTTATTCTATGTATAATTTAATATTTAATTTAAATGTTGCGATAAGACATTTAAATAATAAAATGAGTAGATGGTTTCTTGAATTTTTATTAATGTCTAGAAATCTTGAAAAATATTAAAAACGAAGTGTCACGACCGTATAATCATTCAAGGTATTCGCTCTAGATATACACTATCAATGAGCTAAAACGCTGATATAATTAAGTTCCATTATCTTCTATACACAAACATATCAAACTATTCCGTTACTAAGTGACTGGTAATAACCCAATCGAAATTTTTGCGCTTAAATAGCTAAGATTTGGCATGTATGTAGGTTTCTTGAGTTAGGGAGTTAAAATTTATACCGAAACACAGATAATGGTATACAAACAATTACATAATTTTTCATTTGGTATTTATTCCATATAAACAATGTTGTAACCATAGATATACAATAAATAAGATTATTTGTAAATGTATTTGTGTAAAAATATTCATATTTTTTGTTATTATTCATATGCTTGAATATGTCAAGGTCAAATTTTAGTAAAGTTGTTGTAGCATTAACTTGACACCTACTTCAAAATTATAAAATATTTTATTAACTATTTTTGTTTAACCAAATCAAATTACGCTTAACATTATGTAAAATTATTTTTTATTATTTATTTAGTAATAATAATCATTAAATAAGAAGTATCCTATTTTGTTATTAAAATTTTTTTCTTATTAATTTTAATTAATTTGTAACCTTTTTCATATATTTATTGTATTAATACATACGTTAAGATATAATATCAAATTTATAACCCTATTATATATACATCAAAAATAGAGCTGAAATTTCGGGAAGTAGTTTAAAAAGCATGTCGAGATATATTGTCACGATTCTATGAGGCAAAAAAGATCATTGTTGGACGGCCATTAAATGTAGATTTTTTTTTCATTATCGAGATAATAAAAAAATAATTTTGAGAAGTTTACATAATAAATTATAAATCTTAATAGAGATTAATAAATGTTTAACTTTTATAAAGTAAGTACCCTGTTTTGTTTTTTTTTCTTATAAAATATAAATAAACAGTAATGTTTTTTTATTTATTTAATCTTTTGATACATACATTAAAATATTACATTCATTAATCTGGTATATACATAATGCAAAACAAACTCAAACATACGCACATCGGGTCGACGTATGGTAATTTTTTGTGTACAGTGAAATATGATCATCTATGTAGGGTTAAATTACAACTGATATTTTTTTTATTCAATTAAAAAAAAACAATAAATATATTTCATATAATACTATAAAATGAAAAACGTATAATATAAAAAATGTCCGATACATTTCTTATAAAAATACATTTTAAAATCTGTGGAAAGTGGGGAACGGAATATATTGACTTATTATTATAAGTAATTTAGAATATCGTCGTCATCATCGATTCGACAAGTCATGTTTGCTGGAATGGCATTCGCCTTGACTGAGATTAGGCAGAGTTTTTTTTATTTTGTTTCCGGTAAGTAATCTAGGGTTTTTAGCTTTTTTTATTTTTAATTTAAAATATTTTTTTAGATGGTTATATCACACATAAAAAACATATTTATTTCCTCTGTCTATCCTGTTGTGAAAAAAAATCGTGAAATTGCAGAAAAAAAAAATATCCATATGTATCTAATAAAAAAAAATCCATGAAAAATATTGAAGACTGGTAGAGTGATATGAGAGAGGTCAATACGAAACGTCTAAAATCCGATCGGAAAGCGCAGAACGCAGTGTCTTAACGCTAGGTTCTCTTTGCATACTCTGCTATGGTAAAAAAGTGTAAAGCTGAAATAAAAAAGTAAAAAATATTTTCTTGTTACAGGACCTCCAAACTTATTTGGATTCTTCAAAAAACGGAGTAATTTACTTCAGTTTAGGCACAAACGTTCGACCGGAGCTTTTGCCGCGACAGAAAATAGAAATTATTACTAAAGTGTTTTCTAAATTACCTTATGATGTGCTTTGGAAGTGGAATCTCGACACATTACCTGGAATATCTGACAATATAAGAATATCAAAGTGGCTTCCTCAGCCTGATGTGCTCAGTAAGTTCTAAGAATTTGTATCTATCTATAGATGTAAAACGTAGTGTTAGGTAACTTCGTTCTTCGTTCACCTCTTAGCTACTGTGAGTTTAGAAACTTGCGTGTAGATTTACTCATAAATTGTAAATGAGAGCGAGGGGTGAACAGAAAAAAAACTAGTTTCACTTTTAAAGCAATTAAATTTTCACCCATTTCCCAAATTATGAATAGCAAGCTGATAAATAACGATACGAAGAGATGCACTTGTCGTTCTTCGCAATACATCCAGATTTTAGCGGTAAATGGAGAACAGAGTGTCTTAGCACTAGAGGATACAGCGTGAGCTGATTTAATATTTTTGACTCATTAGGTAAAGATATTATACTATTATATTTATTTATTTCTTACAATTTTTTTAGTGACATTAGTTTATCATTTAACTAATGTGTCTAGTCATGTAGGTATAATAGTTTTCAAATATCCAAGTATGATAATAGTTTATCTATTATATACGGTTTATACATTATATAAACGGACGCATACGCTTATAGTAAAAACAAAATATTCTAATAAATGTTTTTTTACGAACTTTGTATAAGGAAGTAAGTAGCGATATTTTATCATATTTTATCATACTGATTTGAAATCAAAAGTTGAATACCTCCCAATTTTGTATAAACAAACTTAAAAATACATTATATATTAAATATATTTACTTCTACGAGTCGCCCATTACTATCTGAATTAATTTTACCCAATAGATACTGTACTGGTCCAAGAGACAGCAGTATGCTACTATTTAATTGAACCCATAACCTACTATCTTTTATACACATAACTACAGTGCTGTATGTAATATTTACTAATACATTTTCAATTGATCGTTAACCTAATGCTCTTCTAGTCACGTGACATCTTGATCAATTCGAATTACATGATCAATATATTTTGTACTAGAAACTCAAACCGCGGCATTGTTCGCTAAAACTTATTGTAATACTATGGTTATTATCCTCTTAAACTAAATAATTATTTATATACTTATCTGAATTATTTTCGCATTCCTTAAACATTATCGATTTAAAGGCAATGTGTATTTATTGAAATTATTATTTATTGAAATCTGTTAGTAATAAGTTTCAGCAAATTTAATAAAACATTCATTTTACAAGAATTTAGTCGAACAAAATATTTTATTTTGATAGGACTTTTGAATTGTAAACCAAATGAAATAAAAGAGAAGTTTGCCAAAATACAATAGTGAAAGCTGCATTTAAATTTAAAACAAATATATTATAAAAAAACCGCCCCCAATAATTGTCGAGGCAGGTCGTCGAACAGGGGCACAAGAGTGTGAATGTAAACGCGACATTTTGTGGGTTCGATTCCCACTCGAGAAAATGAAATATTAAACATTTTCATTTCTTCGCTCTGGTGTCGAGAATTTTTAAGAATTCCTAAATAATAAAAAAAAACGTGGGGAACGAATCCTAATAGGGAACCGAATGACTTCACTCTATTTTCCCAGGTTCCCTCTGCTCTTTTATGTGCATGATACATCGTGCCGATCAAAAAAAAAATTAAAAAAGTTAAGGTAGAGTTATCTCCTGCTTCTGTTATAATATTATTTGAATACATTGTAAATATATTATAATATATAAAAGAATGTCACTCTGAACAACTTTTTAGAAGAATTTTTTTTTTCTTTTCTTATTACTGCCGGTAACAGAGGTAACATGATGAGATGGCGAAGAGTCAACATAGCTGTACGTTTGAAAGTACACAATTCAGTGCTGGTACCGACGCAATTATATGGCAACGAATTTTTTTTTTTCAAATTGACTTCATTGCTGTTGACCTGGACTGGTCTTCACAGCGTCACCGACCGGGGAGGAGCGAGAGTAGCTCGACTCTAGAGAAGAAGTACGAGCTTTGATGGACGCTCGTAACAACAAATAAATAATAGCGATGATGTCCACAGTGAGGATGGAGAAAAATGTATTAAAATAATTTGGGCACGTCGAAAAAATTTACTGAAAGAATGGTAAAAAAATATTTATGAAGCAAGAGTGAGTGGCAAGAGAGGCATAGTAATACCTCAATTCACCTTCGAAGACATTTAACCTAGAACAGCTTTTATCCGTCTGACACCGTTATCACACTCAAGCGAAACAAATGTTTGACTTGAAATGAAAAATGCATTTTCACATAAAACATTATGATTAGAATTAAGAATATTTTATTCCTAAATTAAAATAAATTTTAAAGATCTAATCTTATAAGATTTTAGATAATGGGAAAATATTTAAATGGAAAACAGAACATAGAAGAAGGGAGTAGAATTTAAATAAAATAATTAAAGAAAGTTTTTCTACAGTCTTTATAGTTTTACTATATGATCATTACAGTATTCTGATATGTGCAATCGCATAACTCAATATAAGCACTAGATTTGATTCGCAGAACTGGTGTAAGTGAAAGACTAAACATGCCATTCCGCTGATGTTAACCAATAATTCCTTTGGCACCCGTTACCCTCACCATTGGCAGTTGAGAAGGAGCAAGAGGTTTTAGTAGGTATTCGGACGGCCTGCCTGCACCTGTCCCCGAGTCCCATATTACCTACTCCATTCACCATTCGGAAATCTGTATTTGTAAGTGTCTCCTCACAACAAAAATAGGAATAAACTTATCGCTGGTTTTGAAAATCAGAGTGAGAGTGAGAAAAGTGAGAGAATATTGTAAAAACACACAGTACTACGTTATCATGAAATTATTTTTACAGGGCATCCAAACGTTAAGCTCTTTATAACACAGGGTGGTCTTCAATCCACTGACGAGGCTATAACTGGAGGAGTACCTCTCGTCGGTATCCCAATGTTAGGGGATCAATGGTACAACGTAGAGAAATACGTTCGACATGGTATTGGTGTTCAACTTGACATGGCTTCACTAACGGAAGATGATTTTAAGAATGCTATTGAAAAAGTTATTAATGATACGAGGTAAGATAAATTGATTTAGTAGAGGCTAATGAAATAATTGTATATGATGTATGCGTCAGTGGTAAACATAAAAATAAAATTAAATGCCCTGCTGTGTGCGGGATAAAGCGTGAAGCTAATTAAATTTATGTAAAATTGGTCAATAAACTTACGCTCAATATTTTTGCACAATATGGATAATTGTGTAATAAAAGAAACACCAATCATTCTGTGCTTTCTAATTAATTCTTTACATCTGAAATTATAAATAACATTGAGGGGTGTCTGTGATTTCCAATATGCGTGTTTTTCTAAGTGCATATAGTTATTTACGTAAATCAACAATTTTAACATTTTTTGTCTGTCTGTTTATCTTTTTGTATTTTCTAAGGGCTAATCTCGGGAAAAGCTGAACCGATTTCTGAAAGATAGAGACAGTAATGGAGCAACATAAAATAGGGTAATTTTTGTCCCAAAATTCTCGTGGCAATTGGATTTACGTGAAAAAATCGTGTTTGTTGTACGCGCATACCTACAATATATCTGATGTGAAAAAATCAACATTTTTCTATTAAATAAGACTACGAATCCCGCTTAATACTTTTATAAGTCTTTTCTTTCCTTATTGTGGAGCATAATATTTAAAAAATATAAAGAAAAATAATATTCTCTCTTGCAAAAGATAATTGTAAGTAATCTTTGGGTAGTGGAAATGTGTAAAAATCATCTTACAGAGATGCTAACAACATAAATAAGTTATCCCGCTGTTACGATATTTTTTTCCTTTTTTCTTAAAAAGTGCATAACCATAAAAAAAAGCGAGAGCCACTAGTATTAAATAAATATTTATATAGGTCAAGCAAGCGAGGCTGCGTGGTTGCCGATAGTACTTAATATTATCAAAACCCTCATGGCGCATCGGGACAACATGTTTGACTATCAACGTGATGGTTTTAGATTCAATTCCAACAGGGGCGAAAGATTAAATTTAATTATTTTCATTATCCCGCCATGATACTCGCGTCGTTGAGTTCCCTCACTCAACACGCAATGTCTCTTAAACATGTAGGATAAAGCGTAAAGCGTGAAGCTGCCTAAGCCACAGTGACGCATCAGTAACATTTGTCTATTACTAAAAAAAATTCAAATATCTCGTGCAATAAATCGTATGATAATATTACCTATGCAAAAATGTGATGATTGATTATTATCGTTAAAAAATTACATTATACTTTCTTAAATGACTGATTCTTTAATAAATGACTGATTTCTCTTCCAGTTACAAAGAAAACATGCTTCGTATCCGATCCATAGTACAAGACCAACCGATGTCACCAGCAGATCGTGCCGTATGGTGGGTAGAATACGTTATCCGGC
>DWMY01002415.1:0-11870 GCA_018249775.1 Heliconius hecalesia formosus
TTGAGTTCCGCCGCTCTACATGCAATGTCTCCATAATGAACAAAAAATGAGAAAGATAATATACAACATAATAATTTTTTATATTAAAAGTATTAAAAACATAAAATAATAAGCTGTTGAAATAAAACATGACAAAGTGTAAGTCGTAAATAAAAATGTTTATGAGTCGTAAAAAGAGTTGTAAAAAGTATTACATAATTCAAAAAGTTTTAGTATATTTGTTCGTTAACAGTTCACACTAATATTATAAAGCTGAAGAGTTCGTTTGGTTGAACTCACTAACCTTAGGAACTATTGATATAAAATAAGAAATCATTTTTTTGTTGAATCGGACTATTGTCGACTAGGGCTGGAAGATTTTTTTATGACACTATTTCAATAATTCAGTAAAGATGCGGAAGTGTCTTATTAGCAATATGGAGCCTTAACCCTAAGTTTCCTTCGGGCTCTCATACGTGCGGGATAAAGCGTGAAGAAAAAAAAACACATGATACTCATGCACATTAACGTATCTAGAGATATTTTCTGGTTGGGGGCGGGGGGTTGGCCTGGACTTTAGCTTTGAATAGATATGTTCGTGTAATTGTTGTTGTTTATAATTTTTGAAGTAAAATTTGTTACAAGTCAAAGTTTTGGGGAATGCACAACACTATTTTGGGGCTTGCACGGTCCACCCGGCCAATTTTCGAAACATTGCGTATTGAGCGGTGGAACTCAACGCCGAGCTTTATCGTCCTATCAGAGCGAGGAAATGAAAATAATTCTATCCTAGCGGGGAATCGAACCCACAGCCACCGAGGCTACAGTCGGCACAGCCTAAGTGCCGTTGTGCCACTACGGTACACTCACCGATATAATAAACTATTATAATATAACTAATAAGGCTCTCTTAGAACGGTTGTTTTCGTTATAGAGAAATGATTGTACTAAAGTGATAAGAGAAGAGTGACCAGAGTGACCACTGTTTACTGATGTTCTAATGGGATGTATAATGAATAAAGTGTTGTTTGTGTGTTGCTGTTTCTTGTTTTATAAATAATAAAGAGTTCTTTGAAGAATATCTTTAGGTATAGATATAATAAAACATTTTCGTTATTCTTATATGTTCGTATAGAATAGCGTTCCGTTAGTTTTCACGGGTTCGATTCCCTCTCGAGAGAAAATTATTTTTAGACACAGCGCAGTGTTAGATTTTGCCTCTCATCACATAATGCAATGCAAATCTCGCAAATTGGCAGTGTGTGTAAGACCCACGCACCGCGCAATTTTTACACTAGGTTTCTCTTTCCTACCCTTCTATGTGATTATTCTATCACGATGTATTACCCCAGCTAAATTACCCAGCTAAAAAAACCTAGAGAATCTGCCTAAATACGACGACACAAAAGCGCATTAACAAATAATTATTATTTGCTTGACATCAAATAAATATAAAAACATAGAGTAGTACTAATGCAACATCACTTAATGTTAATTGACCATTCTGAGAGCGATCTAAAGAAACAATTAACAACCGGTGAAGTACCTTAAGTAGGAACTTAGTGGAGAAACGTAAATTAACATAAGATTATAATAATATAATACGTAACTGAGATGGGCTATTAATTAAATTGATTCTTACTATTAACGTTCGAGCGATTAAAGTTAATGTTTGTTAATTATTCTACTAAAAATTAATATAAATTATTATGGCAGCTGCGTATAATTTTATTAGAGGCCGTCGTGGGGCAACAACATTCGATTCCTATTCGAGGGCTTGAGTTAATTCCATTTCCTTTGCTTGGTAACAAGGTAAAGGACGACATTAAGGTAAACGACGACAACAACAACAACAACAACTCAACACACAATAACTTGAAAATAGGAGGGTTAGTGGAGAACAGAAAGTTTTACCATTAAATTAACTCTGCTCTATGTCATATACGGGATATAGTTAAAAAACGGTTAAATGCGAGTCGGCCTCGCCCACCAAGGTTTCCGTACTAATTTCAGGATTGTAGGTTAATGGGAAGCACAACTGAAGAAAGTTCATAAATTTAAGTTTGCAGGTATTTTTTCTTAGTTTTTATTGTAAGTTCTTACTTCGAGCCAAATTTTTTAACTATAGGTCCACGGTACTTACCGTAATAGCTTAAAAGACTTAAAAGCCTATAGGTTCATATATTTGAAATTAATCCTGTAAGGATCCATTTTTAGTTTTTGAGGTACGGAACCCTAAAACATTTCTTACTCATCATAAGAAACAAACCAACAACTTCCCATTTTCAAATGAAAAATGTATTGAAAAGGACAAGAGAGGCGATCAATCTCGGCGTTACCCGCTACTAACTAAACCGACGTCGTAAAACACAAGTCATCGTTTAAACAATTAAATATTAACGATGGGTTAGTGTGTGAGGCGTGGGAAGTGGGAACCTGCAGTTGAAACTTACTTAGAATTAGTACAGTTAATTTATTGCAACATTGTTTTTACAGCTTGAAGTTGAGATTTTTAGCTTTATATTTTTTTTGCATTTGCATAAAGCTGAAGCTTGTATCCTGCTTAAAGCAATCACAGAACACATAGAGTTAAGACATTTCGGTCTCCACTTTTTTTTGCAGTTTCACACTATATTCCACTTCACCTGAAATCCAAATCACCTTAATTAAACACATTTTTATCCTTTAAAAAAACTTACTTAAATAATAGAATAAGTTTCCAAATTAACGTTGTTATTATAGTCACTTTGAATTACTGCAGTAGCAAATCTATGACAAATTGAAAAACTATTATACGTACATGTTTATAATAGTACTTAGACCACCATTATCGATTTAATTACTATTTACATTTTTAAAGTGTTATTCCACATTTAGAGCAATAGTTGAAAAAAAAACAACAATTTTATGCTTACAGCTTTAGAAGCTTCTTCCTCCTGAAAAAAAAAACTTTTAAATGGGACTCGTAGAATTTTATAAAACTACTTTTTTCAAGAACCGGATGGCTTCTTTTGTAAATAGTAGACAAATTATCATATATTTAAAATTTCTAGTTAAACAAAAACTTCTAAGAATGGAATATTGTCTAGCTCCAGACAATCCCTCTTCCAGAGGGATGATTAACGTCCGTCCGACGTCGCGCGCTGCGAGGTCTCGACGACGTGCCTCGGATACCTTTCCTTAGAACACCGATATATATTCTGGAAAACTGCAGAGTAAATAAAAAACTTTGAAAGCGTAGACTAATATAAATCTTGATAATATTGAAACATAGCATAGAGGCCATTCATGGTGATCGTAGAGTGTTGTCCCATACAGTGTTATATTGTAAGCGCGATCGTAGCTGGTTCAATCTCCACTCAAAATAATAATAATAATACAGCTTTACACATAGTACACAACATGGTAGGTAGAGGAAGCCTGTAGCCTGCAGTGTTAAGACACTCCACTTTCCACTTTACGCCGATTTTGGAGGGGTTACGTGTTGAGTGGCAAAACTTAACGCCGCGCTTAGCCTCGACACCACAGCGAAGAAATGAAAACATTATTATTTCGTTTCCTCGAGTGGAAATCGAACCTATAACCTGTCACGTTTACAATTACATGGCTTCTGCGTCTCTGGTCTCAAAAAATAATTTAATTCTAAAAAGAAATTCTATAAATATTAAATTTTTATATGAACTTTTATTGTAAGACGGATATGAGCGACGACGGAGAGTCGCGCCGTCGCGTCTTATTACTGAAATATTCGAGCATTCTGATGCTTGGATATGTTATTCCTTGAGAAGACATTTTAAATGAGTACTTACGGTGCCGCAGTGTGAGAGTATATGGTTGGTTCGATATCTAATCTTGGCTATGATTATGTTTTTTTTTGTATCTATGCTCTAAAAAGACAATTTACACTGTCAACAGTGTTACGTCATACATCTCATGTTACACTCCATTCTTAAAAAAAAATCGAAAATTATGGAAGATGCGTGATAATAAAAAAAACATATATAGATATTTACGAGAAAACTGTTTCATACTATCACAATAGTAACTGTTAAATTAACACAAAGTATTTTTTTGTTTCAAATATTTTTTATAGCTGTAAGCTTTTATCTGTAACATAGTAAAACTTTAATTTCTCCCAAAACGTAACTCAACACCGTAAAGTAGAGTAATTTAAATTATTTAAATACTATAATTTCCTTTGAAATAAAAATAATTAAGTATGTTTTAAATATTAAATCGAACTCACAACCATCGCGATTACAGCTAGTCACTGCTCCAATGCGTTTCACTTAGTTACACAACAAAGAGCTAAAAAAAAATAATTTGACAGCTAAAAACGGACTTTAACTCAGGAATGTGTCGGACAGCATCACGTACGGGTACATCTCGGCATTCGGGTCTCGTCTCGCGTTGTCATGACGACCAGTTACCCGGAACTGGAGGCTTATATGGAGGTTGTCATATACTATGTATGTATACTAGCTACAACTGCGGCTTTGTCTACTTGGGAAAGTAAATTTATACATTTTTTATTTCATGATGTTTCATATTTTTTTTATTTTATATTTCATAGCTTTTTTAAATTTATAAATAATTGAAATAAGATAAATACTAAATATCAAGATAAGTATTTACCCAAATATTATAATAAAAACTGCATTTAAATCAGTTAAGCCGTTTCTGTGATGCACAAACACACAGACAAACTGATAAGACAGACTAAAAACATAAACATATTTTTTTGGATACTGTTACTTTGACAAGTACCCCTACAATCATAAATATTCATATTATCTTCCATGTACAGACAGCTATCAGTTGGTTTTTTTATTATATATATGTATAGTTTGGTTATATTTTTATTAACATGCGTTTATTTAACGCATTACAACTTAAGGCATATGTAGTATCATCATAGAACCTAGTAGTTAAACGTAGTTTAGGCGACAATACAATAAACCGGTATTACCGGGCTGGTCTGATGATGGAGCCAGGACAGGAAGAGGAGAACTCTTCAGAGGTAACAAGTAAATCACTCGAGTTTATACTCATATTATTTATAGCTCTAATCACATTGTATAGCACTTGGTGCGCTTCATCTAGAAACAGGTATATTTTTTACTATATATTCTATTATATTTATAAAATATTTTCCATAAAAGATGTACCAACTGTGAGCAAAGCCACATAAAAAGGCAGTTTTATTTATACAAGAAGTTGATATAAAAATGCAATAATTCGCTTACTTACTTATGTTGCTGGGATTATAATATTTACTTTAACTATACCTAATACTTTTATTTTTTATTTACTTATATCCTGTAACATTTTGTTATAAAAAGAGTATATATTTTAGACAAATTTGATCGATATTTCTTGCTTGACCAGACCAAGAAAAATAAAACATAATTTCGTTACCTCATGCGAAAATTACGTATATCTAGATTGATAGAACGATTGACTTTATATGAAAGGATAAGCAGAGAGCGCCGACAGAGTGTCAAAACACTCTAACGTCGTTTTGCATGAATTCATGACATTTTGTTTTGAGTGGCGGAACTCAATGCAGAAAATGACAATTATTCATTTGTGCGGATTGGAAATCGAACCTATAACCATTATCAAAGTATAACGGCACGATGGCCTCTAACAATTAAATTTTATACTAATATTGGAGAATTTCGAATATAAAACAGGTTTTCACATCACGAAACAGAATACTACACATTAAATATCGTTTACAAGTCTACAGAAGTTCAAAATTGTTTTTCAAAAGGCTGCGCGGTGGCAAAAACGTATCTTGTTTCTATAAAAACTTTTATAAAACGTTAATAACAGTTTTTTTTATAAATTGTTTATAACGTATTAATATTTTGTGTTATTATATATTTTATCTATAGATGAATGCAGTGGCGATGAGATCTCTTCGTAGGATATGCGGTGTAAGCTTAGCTGATCAAATCCACAATGAAGAGATACACACATTGGCAGGTACTAGCGAGGATGTCACGGTTCATTCTCAATGAAGAAGAACGTGCTCAGCTGGTTTGGGCACTTAGAACGAATGTGTATGTATGGCAAAAAAGATTTATGATGGAAAAGTGAGCGGTAAGAGAGGTAGGGGGAGACCTCGATTGACTTTTGAAAACACAGTATTAAAGATACTGAAGGAAGGTCACGTAAAAAGCATGAGGACCCCCCCGAGGGCATGTATGAAGAGGTTGATGACAGTGGACGAGGCGAAAGAGGTATGTAGGGACCGTAGCGTCTGGCGCTTCGTTCTCTCTGACTACTCCGCTAGGAATAAAGCGTGAAGTTAGTAGTAGTAGTAGTAATATATTTTATCGAGGCCCTCGTGGCGCAGCGTCACAGCCGTCGATCGAGCCGTCGTGATAGATTTTTGTAATCAAGTAATTTTATTATTTAGATAACAACCTAAATGTAGCGATTATTTTAGAGTTAAGACTATCGTAATACCTCCTACGCTTTAAAATTTGGGAAAAAACGTATTAAATTAGTGATTTAAAAACAATAAATATTGTATATTTGTATTTTATCTCAGAAATATAATATATACATTAAAGTAGTCGAGTTCTTTTGATTTCAATATAAATTAATATCTGGATGTAATAAAATTTTATTGACATAACTTTTAAATGTTGAAAAGATGTTGTAACATAAAAAAGTTATTTATTAAGTAGTTTGTGGTCTTTATCTTTAGATACTACATATCAAGTACAAGACAAAGTCGTTTTTCATTGAATTTATATAATCTGTAGTTTACTGCAGTGATCACTAAAAGTAGAGACAGAAAAAAATGAGGCCAGTCGTGGCGCAGCGGCACTAAGTGTGACTTTAAAACCGACTGGTTGTGGGTTCGATCCCCACTCAAGGAGTAGAAATATTTACTTAAATTTATATTTCCATTTCTTCGCGCAGGAGGCAAAGTGCGGCGTTGAGTTCTGCCACTCAACACGCAATGCCTTCAGAATTCGGCAGAAAGTGAGGCACGGAGTGTATTAACACTAAGTTCTCTCTGCCTACCGTGCTGTGTGCGGGATACAGCGTGAAGCTGATTTAGTTTAATGTTAAATCTATGTGCAAACCTCTAAAATTTTTATATTCTTATATAATTATATGGACTAGCTCTTATTATTAATAATAATATTTCAAAGGAAGCCGCCGTAATATATTCTCACGTGGTTATTTTATTATTGGTAGACTTACTAAACCCGTTCGAAAGATTACACAGGGCGGATAAGATCGCGCTTTTATTAAATTAATAAGCAATCAATAACTTTCGATAGGCGTGAACGTAAGTAAGTTTATAGCGACAGGCCGTATCGTGTAACCTTATGTTACGAACGGATGATATTAAATAGCTTAAAAATAAAATACATAAAGCGGCCTCACGCTGTATCCCGCGCACAGCGGGGTATGCAGAGGGAACCTAGTGTTAAGACACTCCGTTCCCCACTATTAAATAGTTTAAATTTTAGATTTACTAGCAATCATCCCGTGCGTAACTGATGTAATGAAAAAAACATGGAATTATCACAACGTAGGTATAATAATTATTATAGTTGTTTTTTTTTTAATGCTTATTTTCAATACAGAGAACAGAAGAATGTAAAACGAACAAAAAAAAAAGTAAATATAAAAAATGAAACAAATGTAAATCAGCCATGCCTCAATAGCACAATAAGTAGCCTTAATGTAGTTTTGGTACAATTGCACAGCATATTGACTTTACAGCTTAAACACGATGGTACTGTGTTCAATTCCACAAAAGCTCTCTCAAAAAGAGTCACAGAACAGAGGAGTGAGGCATCTGGCAGATGTATTGCAAAAGTGTCGTGAACGGGAAGATGCAAGGACGAGAACAGCAGGAAAAGCACAAGCAAGGAAGTATACGTGTTGAGGAGCATAATGATATTTAAATTATTTCTTATATAGTCTTCGATAGTCTCTAAAACTAAGTTATAATTAAAATTAAAAAAAAACTCTACTTTTGCTTAAAAACAAAACAATGAATCTATAATTTAACTTAAAATGTATAAGCATTTAAGAAAGTTCGTCAATGACCCTCCATAAGTTCAAGCGCGGCGTACACGTTAAAGGCGGTACAGAATACAGATGCTATCGTAGGACTTAACGTAGGGAGTCGCCCGGAGGCGGTTTCTGAGTATATCTGATGCAATTTGGTACATTACCCTATTTGGAGTAAGCCACAGGAGCTGATAGCCAAGAATTTAGGGAGACGGCCAACTAAGGAAACTTTGTACAGGGTTTTACTGTAACGGGGTCTTGTCATATGTTTTATTACGTGAAATAGGACGCTGACATTTATGTAGATATATTATATCTAAAAGGTCTCGACGTTTGTATATACTTATATATTAGTATATTACATCTCCATATTCATAATTTTAAATTTCAAAATCGTCTTCGTAACATAAAATTTATCATTTTACATATCAAATTGCAAGATTAGGTGCGGTTTAGTTAGGAAGAAAATGTATTGACACTATATCTGCCTACACTGCTATATAGGAAAAAGTGAAAATCTGGTTTATTTTTCTAGAAATTTATATGTAATATATTTTTTTTGGATATTTTCTAGGGCTATTATAGTAGATATTAGTTATTATTCGCTAACTAAAATAAATACAGAAAAAGGTTTAATTTAGTGAAAATATAGCAAAAAATGTAAAAAAGCTGTTATAGCATTTGGAAAGAAACGTTTTCGTTAATAAATGGTTACAAATCGACGTCGGGGTGTGTTGGGCGCAGAGGGGCGGGCCGGAGCGTGATGTACGACGCACGATGTCAAACTGTTGTGTATCCATAATAACATTCTTATTTAAATGTTTCCGTGTATTTTATAAATAAAAAATATATTAGAAATAAAATATTAATTAAAAAAATCTTTTTGAAAGTTTTTAATTCAGGATGCCACCTAGATTGATTAAAGATTTTATTTCATATATATTTTAACTAAGTACTACAGACACGTGGTCCGTGCTTTTTTTTAACTTTCCCTAATTTTACTACTTAAACTAGGTTTATAACTAGAGGGTATTTATTAGATATTTAATTTCCAAGAGAGTCCAGGTATTTTTAAATTGCCTTTTTGTACACATTTAACTTAAAATTAAAAATCAGCTTCACGCTGTATCCCGCACACAGCAGGGTAGGAGAGGGAACCTAGTGGTAAGACACTCCGTTCCCCACTTTCTGCCAAATTCTGGAGGCATTGCGTGTTGAGTGGCAGAACTCAACGACGCGCTTAACCTCGACACCAGAGCGAAGAAATGGAAATATCAATTTAAGTAAATATTTCATCTCCTCGAGTGGGGATCGACACAACCAGTCACAACCAGTCGGTTTTACAGTCACACCTCGTGCCGCTGCGCCACGACTGGCCTCTATATCTATTAACTTAATATTCATTACATTAACTCAACATACTTATACACGGGAAGTTCAATAAAGGATATTAAAAAGTGTAATTGTGGGTTCGATTCTCACTCGGAGGCATTCCCCTACAATCGACGCGTTTTCAGCCAGGCGCTGTGTCATTGCGCCACAGCGACGACGACATTTAGTACGATAATAAAAATGTGGTCGATCATCTGGCAAATCTTTCCGCCCTTCTGTTTTCTATTTCATATGAATATTTAACGTTGTAAAGTATTTAAAATTTTTAAATACTTAGCGCGATAGGTTGTAGGTTCGACTCGTGGAAATAAAATATTAATTTGTTTTTCGTTCTGGTCGAGGCAAAAGCGCGGCGTTGAATTTTACCACTGAATACTCAATGCCTCCAGAAGTAGGCGGAAACTGGCAAACGCTTGACTTAACACTAGGCTTACTCTGTTTACCCTAACCTGCAGTGTGCGGGACAGAGCGTGAAGCTGAAAAAAAATCTTACTACATTGCCTACTCTTCTATATGCGGGATAGAGCGTTAAGCTACATTTAGAACTAAGTCCCTATAAATTCTACTATTTAATTCACAGCAATGTATCGATTTAATTAAATTATAGGTATAGGCTGTCCCACGTCTATAATTGCACAATATACGGCGCTCTGATCGACATTGAGCAGGTTCGCAGCGAGAGCTGGTCGGTGATGGATTCTAGAGAAATTACTGCTTAATACAGCTTTCCAAGTATTTACATCGAATATGTTATTAGTGTAATGCTTTGCTTATTATCAGAGAGTCCGATGTTATATCTAAGAATTTATAATTCTTTTAGTATATAACTATGTACTATATTTTAGTATACAAATTTTAAATTTGCTCTTTTCAATGCCAAATAGCCTTTTTAGAGTTCATTACTCAAAAGGAAAAAAAACGGAACCTGTATAGGATCACTTTGTCATCTGTCTGTTAAGACCAAGACATAATTGAGTGAAGGTGTGAACCTGAAATTAATATGAAATATTCAAATCAGTCAGTGTTTACAGACAGACTGATATGTAATATAATAACAAACAAATATAATTTATGGCGGTCGTCTAATAACAACATTTCCTATACGTTGGTAGCAACAACCCCCAAATGATCGCAAAACAAAGAGGAACAAGATGTCGCTGCACGTGACCGCACTCACTGATACAACGTACTCATCTCCTCTCTTATTTACTACAGTCGCTAACGTTTAACGTGAATATTGTACTAATTTAGGAACTATTTTATCTTTAGAAATATCCTGGCAGTTAAATGATGGTTTAGTTTCGATTCTAGCATTTAAGAACTTTTGTTTTTCATATATTTTTCAGGTCAGAAAATACCATGTACCTACAGCGTTGAGTTCCATGTATGTAAGATACAATAAATGTATGTAAAATAAAAAAAAAATCCACAAATTCATTATAATTAATTTACATCATTTCTTACTATCAAGTAAAATGTTAAGGAGTTATGTACAAAATAACCGGAAGTCATCTATTTTTTAAATGTGCTACGAATATATACATATGTATGTATAATACCGTATTAAAGTTGTATTATATGTTTTGTAAAAGCTTAGTTTATTATAAAAATAGTGAGATAAGTGATAGAATACAAATTTATGTTTCTTCTTTCTTCATAAAACTGAAAAAATCACGTTGTATTCCGCGCCTAGCAGGAATGGCAGAGGGAACCTGCGAACTTAGGGTTGACATTTCGTTGCCATTAAAACTCTCCCGTTGCCTACGTTCCACCGAATTCCTTAGGTATTGCGTGATGAGTGGCGGAACTGAACGCCGCACTTTGCCTCGTTATTAGAGCGAGGATATGAAATATTAACTGAAAATATATTTGCTTTCCTACAGTGAGAAGCGATCCGACAACGTTTCGCGTTTATATTCACACGCCTGTGCCCCTGAACCACGACTGGCCACCCACCACCTTTTCTTGCTTTTGTTGAGTAAAATTCATATAATGGGTACAAATCATTAACCTGAACTAGAGCAGTACTATCTCAATCAGATAACAATACATTAAACGAAGATTCAGTAGAAATCAATACTGAATTGGCAACAGTTGTAAACAACAAGTTGGAAGGGATTTTATTTTATGGCATAAGAATTTAAATTCAAGTCGCACAGTCTCCAAGGAGCGGGCTCCAGCTCAAAGTATCTTTGCCATTTAAAATGTTCGTAACAAGTTTGTGGTAGAGAGAGAGAGAGAGAGAGAGAGAGAGAGAGAATGGTTAAATAACTGTATTGTTATTTCATTGTTTCACACAATAATGTATAAAATATATCCTTTGTTATCCTTTTAACTGAAATAATTTATTACAATATAAACAAGACAAAACATGGCGTTGAGTTCCGCTATTCAACAAGCAATGACTCCAGGACTCAACGAAAAGAGAGAACAGTATGTATTCTCTTCTA
>DWMY01002416.1:0-11864 GCA_018249775.1 Heliconius hecalesia formosus
ACAACGTTGTGTAACATTATTACTTAACCGATCTAAAAAAACATAAGGAAAAATGTAACATAGGAAAGTATCTATTGACTTACGCGATGGTTGTGGGTTCGATTCTTAATCGGGCGAATGAACCTTTCCATTTTCCCGCCACTCGTAATGTATTTTGTCGAAGATAATTTAATAGCAGAGAACTGAGTGAGAACCTTAACACTTGACACACACTTCTCTCTGCCTACCCTGCTCGAAGTTTATCTTCATGCGTTCCCGGGCATAACCTAATAAAGCTGTATAACTTTTCATCGTAGAGATAAGCATTGTTAGTTGAGTGACGAGTACAATGGCAATTTGGCTCACACAATATGAAATCGCCAATAATAATATTTATATATTTAAAATATTTTATTATAAATTATACTAGGCTATAATCATTAAAATTTAAAAAATCTAATCAGCTTCCAGCTGTCTACCGCACACAGTAGGGTAAACAGAGGAAACCTGGTGTTAAAACACTGCGTTACTTACTTACCGCCGAATTCTGGAGGCATTACGTGTTGAGTGGCTGACCAAATCGCCACGATTAGCGTCGACACCAGAGCAAAGAAATAAAAATATAAATTTAAATAAATATTTCATTTCCCTGAGTGACGATTGAACCCACAACCAGTCTTTGTGCCCCTGCGCCACGAGTGGCCTCTGCTATATAAATTGGAATAAGAACAGAAAACAACAAAAAGAAAAGCTACTTTTAAACGGCAATTTAAAATTACTTAAATTATTCTCTTGGAAAATGGAAATATACAGCTATGATGCACGCAACACAACACGCTTACAAAATGTAAGAAATGAACTACAATTATTTATTTGTAATAATAAAGAAGATAAATATTTTTGTCAGGTTCACGCTGTATTCTGCATTTAGCAGTGTAGGCAGAGTATCTTAACATGTAAGATACTCCGTTCCCCACTTTCTGCCGAATTTGAGACCCATTGCGTGTTGAGTGGCGGCACTCAACGCCGCGCCAAAGTAAAGACTTTGGTACCAAAGCGAGAAAATGAAATTATTAATAAATAAAAACAATAATTCATTCCTCCGAGTGAGAATCTAAACCACAACCATAACATTTGTAATTTGTATAATAACAACGCTATATAAGTATCCACTTTTCAGATTTTTGCCTTTTTATATACATATCTACCTGATACAAGTTCTCATTTCTCACCAAGTTTCTCAAACATATTTCTACGGGGAATACCCTACCGGTACTATTCCGGTTTTGATTACGCAGCGAATCGGGTTGAGAAACTTAAGTTTGTATTTAATGTACGACTACTATTTCAAATACCTACAGCCGTATTTACTAATTTCGTATTAAATATAATATTACGACTACAATTATATAGATTTTGTAATGATATTTTGATTGCGTTTCTAAATTATTCGAATGTAAATTAACTTAGCTTAATTTTTTTCTTTTTTCCAAGGAACCATAGAGCTTTATATTGTAAATTTATTTCAGCTGGATACTTTTACGCGGTGTCGAGATATATGGTTCCGGCAATCGGACAGATGCACAACAAAGTGATTCCTATAAGGATTTCCTTTTTCCAAAAAAAAAAACTAAATAAATGTTAAGCGTTTACCGTAAAAAAACTGAGAATAAGCCACTCGTCTGCTGAGTGCTAGATAATAAATACTTTATCGTTTTGATTGAATCACATGTTTCATAAATTGACAGTGATATCACTTGAAACAATTTGCTTACTGTCACTGCAAATAAGCGTCTCATTCTGTTTTCTCAGTTTTAAATATTAGGTGTAGAAATTTCTAAACTTAATAATAGTAATCTTTATCTCTATAGAGATGTAGAAAAGTCGATTCTGTACTTGAAAGATACAAAAAAAAATTGGGTCGGTTAACAAATCGATTATAGAAGATAAAAAACCAATCAGCAGAATTCTTGCCTGTTTTTTTTCTATCTGTCTGTCTGTTTGTTTGTTCTTCAATCACGCAAAAACTACAGGATAGGTAATAGTCAGATGAAAAGCAAACTATTTTTGAATTTGCAAAAATAATTTATTAACTATAAGAATGTTGGTAGATGTTTGGAGTCCGTGACGTAGCGGATAAGCTCTGAATGAGAATGTCGCCTTAGATAGTTTGGACACGTTACGCGCCTTCCTAAGTTCTATGTCGAATGCAAGTGCCTTATTATATAAGTCCCTGGAGTGAGACCTCTCGGACGCGTAAGGAAGCGCTGGTTGTATGTCGTGATGCAGGACATGAGAGCCAATGGTCTAACCACGGACGACGCCAAAGACCGTGCAAAGTGGAATAGGTTGAGCAGCAAGGCAGACACTGGCAAAAACCGGGATTAATGCCAGGAAGAAAAGGAAGACAAAGAAATCAAGCTAAATAAAACCGTTTAAAAATTACAGTAATGTGCCGAAAACAAAAAAAAATATTATTATTATTTCCGTTTCAGCAATGGTCCATATATTATTGTACTTATAATAACATAATATTAGCAATAGTTCTTAATATAAAACAATATTTGTATAAAATTTATATTAAATAACAAGTTATTAAGAATGTAGTAAAGATATCCTATCACTGCAAGTGTTTAGTAAGCGATTAGAGGCTTAGAAAGTAGAACTCGTTAGTGTCGTGGGTGATAGATAATGGGACTATTTTACTGAAAACTTTCACGTTCACAAATCAAGCTTTTTTTTAATTACGTTTTTTTTATTAAACATTTATTTAAATTTATATTTCCATTTCTTCGCTCTGGTGTCGAGGCAAAATACCTTCCGCCACGCAACACGCAATGCCTCCAGAATTCCGTGGAAGGTGGGGAACGGTGTCCTAACACTAGATTCCCTCTGCCTACCCTGCTGTGTGCGGTATATAGTGTGAAGCTAAAGTATTTTTAATAAATGTTTAAGGCCACTCGTGGCGTTTTTGGGTTTGATTCCCACTTAAGGAAATTAAATATTTAATATTTTCATTTCCTCATTCAGGTAACGAGGCAAAACACGACGTTGAGTTTACTCAACACGACGTTGAGTTTACTCAACACGCAAAATTCTTAATGGAAACAAAGTGTTATAACACTAGGTTCCCAGGTTCCCTCTGCCTACTCTACTATGTGAGGGATACAGCGCGAGAAAAAAAATTATACATAAGCAATTTTTTATTCACTCTAATAAAAAATGTCTGTATATGGGTATACAGACATTTTTTATACCATTTTTAATATGACCGTGTACGTCATAATTTGATTTTGAACCGTTCGAATTACGAATACATAATATAACGAAATAGAAAATAAACCTTTAATTTCATGGTTTACAAAAAAATGAAAAAAAGAACTCTGTAAATCTTAACGGCATATACCGATATATGTTTCCGTTCAAATAATTATTTAATTTAAGAATTAAAATCTAGATGGTTGTATAATAAATTTAATTTTGCATACATATAGATCCTGACTCGTGTAACATAAAATAACATTTATCAATGCGATTTACTCTTTACATAAATTTATTCATTCTGAAAATCATATAAATGAAAGCATATTTTTTATTAAATTATTTTCTCAAGCAATTCTTTCTATAAAATTAATATAAACAAAATTCGTCCATTTTGTACTGTAAATTGTATAATAATAGTGATTAACTTATTATGTCGAGGCAAAGCTCGGCGTTGAATTCCGCCATTCAGCACGCAATGCCTCCAGAATTCGGAGGAAAGTGGGGAACGGAGTATCTAAACAACAGTTTCCTCTGCCTAGGGTAGGCTGTGTTCGAGATACAGCGTGAAGCTCATTTCATTTTTTTTATTATATCTAATTGATTCATGACAACGTTTTATTTGTGTTAAAAAAAATTGTTTTAAAAAAAACACGTAATTTTGTACTTACGCGGTATATCTAAGACTCTTCTACCACTCTGCGACTGTTGCCCACTGTCAGACATTTTTAAAAGAACATAATACTATGTTTAATCACTTTTGTTTCACGTCTCACGTCGTAATCATTTTTATACGTTCATAGAGTTCTGAATTAACAAAAAAGCTGTGATTTTCTTTTATTGTCCTGTTAATGTTATCAAAAGCCGAGTCTACATGTCTAAACTTCTATAATTTCTTTGAAAGACCGTTAAAAATATGTTTGCATATCATGTATCTGTTTACAATGTTACTTATTTTTTATGAGAGATTTATCTATTTATCTATTTATTTGTTTTTTCAGCTTTATATTTTATTGAAGTACCAAGTACCAAAACATTCTATTCTTTGCTTTCCGGCCCAATTTGAGACGAAGAAAAAATTTACTAATCTTACCAGAACAGGAAAATGGAAACAATACCCCCGTGCCACAAAATGGGTACTCAATAAAACGCCATTTAATCTGTATGTTTGTTTATAAACTTTACAATTTTAAGGTTACGTATTATAAATATTTATAATGTTTGTTTAAATAAAAAAATATATTTTTTTATTATGTCCTTCATAATTTTTTATTGTCATGATTTTTTTAATTTATTATTTTTAATAGGCCAACGTAATTTCCAGTGTAAACTCTGCGTAATATTACGCCATATAAATTAATGATTTTGACAATTTTAAAATATTTTTAGGTTATTCAAAAAAGTTTCTCTTTATAATTTAACTAGCACCTATGGTTTTAATAACTATTTATTTTACTTTCATATTTTAGTTTCAGAGTCAATAATATTTTCTATTTTATATGTCAAAGAGTATGTCTAGTCTCTATAAATAGTAGAGATGAGCATCAAACTTTCTTGTTCTCTTTACCGACCTCGAAACGTTGTTTCTTTTTTTCTTTTTAGAGTTCCGTACCTTTTAAGGAAAAAAGAAACCCTTATAAGATTACTATGTTGTCTGTCTGTCTATCTATATTCCCACTCGTGGGAATCGACTTACAACCATCACGTTTTCAGTCGCACGCTTGTACGCCACGAAGGGCTCAATTGGTTATTTATCAATATACTCTTCTGTTATTGAATATCTGACTGAAAACGCATAACGGAACCTACTGCACATAGAAAGCTGAAGTTTCACATATAGTTTTTTTTGTAAGGGAGGAGTGAGGATTTTTAGAAAATTCTTTCGAGAATCCGCGAAAACGATATAAAAATATATTACTGTTGTCATGGGCTTAAAGAAAATATGCGTTAACTTCGTTTTTCCCCACTTGTCGATACGTAGATAAATAGAATTCAATAGGTATAATAATTTCAGATTAACGTCGCAGCTTTACAATCACAAAAGGGTCTCTTCATATGACACGACAACGGCTTCTAATGAATCGTTATGACTATTAATATCGTTTTTCGTATAAAAAAGCGATACACTTATTTTTGTAACTCGAAACCTTACCGTAAGCGACTTATATAAGTTATGCAACCTTAAAAGAAAACTTTTATTTTATAGATGTCAATTAAAGATAAATTTATAAACAAGAGGAAAAAAATCTTTTTAAAATTTGAATTTATAAATTTTTCTTTGGAATAATATCTCTTAAACAATATTTACAAAAGGATGTTTCAAATTTAAATGAACGTCTAAATACAACAATCTTTTTAAGCAAAGTAATATACTAATGAAGTAAGTAAATATGTTTATTATCTTTTACGATGACGGAAATTCAGCTATAATCTTTAAATTTAATTCGTCACGTGCCATTTAATAAAGCTACTTATTTTTTTCTTAGAAACTAAGCGAACCTGAAAATCGTAAATACTTATTTTAATATGCATCGTAATTTATATGGTGATTCATTTATGAGCATACACTCTGATTCAATGCTATTGTTTTTTGTGTGATGCTATAAGATCGCAATGCTTTGCAGCACAAATATACATAGATATATAAAGTTTTAAATATATAAAGTTATAACTTTTACGTCATATTTCAGTCATATTAACCAGTAATATTCCTTTATTTTCTTTTATTTACCAA
This sequence comes from Heliconius hecalesia formosus, assembly GCA_018249775.1. Lineage (NCBI taxonomy): Eukaryota > Metazoa > Arthropoda > Insecta > Lepidoptera > Nymphalidae > Heliconius > Heliconius hecalesia. The sequence goes on from DWMY01002416.1 coordinate 5,975, forward strand.
GCCCTTTGATAAAAGTTTCGAATAAGTACACAAAAATAATCGTGAGAACATCATTTTAATCCACCAAATTACACGAACAGCTTCTTCGTGCTTTTGAATCGGATGATAAAACCAATTCACATTTTGTGTCACCAACATAATGAAATTAATTCTATTTTTTTTTATTATTTATTACTACAATGACAAATTAATGTATGGATTCATTCGTAGCATATCATAAAATATTTTGCATTTATATTATTATGATAGAAAAGAAAGAAAAAAATATTTTAACTTTATTTTAAACATATTTAAACATTAATTATCATCAACATTAATATATGATTATTTGAGGCCAGTCGTGGCGCAGGAGCACAAAGTATCGTATGTGTTCGATTTCCACTCGAGAAAATGAAATGTTTAATATTTCCATTTTCTTCGCTCTGGTGTTGAGGCAAAGCGCGGCGTTGAGTCCCACCCCCGAACACGCAATGCCTCCAGAATTCGGAGTAAAATGGGGAACGGAATGTCTTTACACTAGGTTCCCTCAGCCTACCTTGCTATGTGCGGGGTACAGCGCGACACAAAAAAAATAAAAAGCTAAGATATCTATTTCAATTAAATACAAAATAGGCATATACAAATAGATGTATAAAGTAAGCAAAGACGTGAAATGAAAGCCTAAGCCACATATATCATCTGACGTTTGCGTCAAAAACACTTAAGATAAAAGTAATCCGTAAAGACACGAGAATATCAGAGTGACGCGTAAGAAACTAACCAATGGGTGTCGTCTACGGCAGCACGCCTCCATGTCATGAGCGTCATGCTCCAAGTCCATGTGCGATGCATGGAGAGGTTACACTGTAAGATGTGTGAAACGTGAACAAACACCGCTAAGTCCTTGCCACGCCTCCTGTTCGACGTGAAACTGTTTTCTTTTACAACTGATAGGATTATATGATTGTACTAGTAGTATGTAGATACGAGCTTGTTCGATATGATACGAGGGTTGTTGCAAAATGATTCAATTTTCAGTTATAAAAATATTTTTATTGTAATATGTTTTTAATAGATAGATGCCTATAGGTAATAGGTATAATTCCAATCCAGTAATAGTTCGAGATCCCATTGCTTATCAGTTCTTCTAATGAAATTTATATTTAAGAATGATACATGATAGTAGAATAGACTACACTAGGGTTGCCTAAAAGAATCCTGCCGCAATCACCTTTAATTAATGTTTTTCGTAACTAGTTTCTGGAGAAAATTGTACTCATACGTTTTTTATGTGAATCGGACATCATTTGAAAGAAAATCGCATAAGGAATTGGAAAAACAATGGTTGCCAGCTCTCATTCTGCCGCAAGTCCAGGGTTGCCTGGTCTAAACAGGTCACTTAATGTTAATATTTGCACTCATGTGTTTTTTAATGAATTATATGCTATATTAAATTAAAGCTTATTTTTTTCTCATCACTAAAACACATGGTTGCCTGGAAAATAACTGCCGCAAGCAAAGGTTGCCATAATTTGAAATATTTTATTCCGATTTCGTTTGATTGAGAATAGACGATGAAATGCGCGGTTTGCCTTATGTTTTAAAGTAAAATATTATATAATGGAAGGTCAATCTTAAAATCAATGTTTATATCAAGCAATAGTATACATCAAGCATGTGACAGTTAACGTGACAGATTGTGGGCTCGATTCCCAATGGTGGACATGATATATTTAACATTTTAATTTTTTCGCTCTGGTGTCGAGGCAAAGCGCGGCGTTGAGCAATGCCACCAGAATTCGGCGAGCAGAGAGTAGCAGATTGTCTTAACACTCCCTCTGCCTACCATGATATCTTTAGCCTTAGCAAAATTTATATTAACTTTTTAAATTCTAATTCAAAATATTGTTTATTCAAATAGACTATTATAAGCATTTTTTTAATCGTCGAATGAACATATAAACATAAAAGCTACCACCGGTTAGGAAGGCAGTTCTGCTGAGAAGAACCGGCAAGAAACTCAACAGTTGCTCTTTTCAAAGTCAATGGTATAATTTAATTATTACATTAACTGTCAGCTATCCTGCATCACATTCAAAAGACATTAATTCCATGCATGTTTCTCCTCTAAATATTCTTAAACGATGTAAAAATCTTTACATGTCAGTATTTTTTACAGTTGTTTTAAATTGTGGTAGTGGCAAAATACACTGCGCAATTTTATTATATACACGTATACTCAGACCCATAAAAGATTTATTAATATTTGGAGGCGAAAAGTTGGCGTAACAAGCTTATATTTATTTCTCGTTCCTATCGTATGTTTATCAATATTTTTTACTATGACACTGTATATTTTGTCGGACTAACAGAATATTATAATGGACAAATTATGAAGCAACTGTAATAATACCTGCATCTTTAAAAACATCTCGCAGAGAATCTCGAGCTCTTAGGTTATAAATGCCATATGCCCCATAGTAGCATTCCATAAGATAAGATACTATGAAAATAGCTATAGTCGGGCAGTTTCAACGTCCGTCATTTGTCTTATTTTTTTAATGGCGAATGCGGCAGAGCTGAGTTTTCCACAAGTGCCTCTAGATGAGTGTTCCACTGGAACTTGGAATCTATAGTTATACCTAATAAAATAGCTGATTCCGACACATTGAGTGTTTTCCTTTAATTACAAGACTAAAATTATATTTTTTAACATTTGGTAAGGCAAACATTAGATAAGTTTAAGACAAAAAAATATATCTAAGTAAATATAAAGCTATTTAATAATTTAGGCCAATTGTAGCCTAAATCTAATGGAGCACTTCCTTCCTCCTAGGAAATTAAAACTTTAATATTTTCATTATCTCGCTCTAGTAACAAAACAAACGCCACGCAACAGACAACGCTTCCAGAATTTGGCGGAAAGTGAGAAACGGTAACGGAGGGTCTTGACACTAGATTACCAGGTTCCCTCTGCTTATCCTGTTATATGCAGGGATGAGGCGTGAAGCTAAAACAACAAAAAATAAATAAATAGTGAAATTTGTCGTTGGTTTAAAAATAACTCCACCACATTAAACAAATAAATGTTACTAAAATATAGTTTTTAAAGATGCACATATACGTACATATGTAAGTCTATAACCTGCTGTAATTTTACTACAATATAGTACTTATCGTCTTCACTTAAGCTAACAATGTCATTATATTGTAACGGTTTTCCATACTTGCCTGGTGTTTTCCATACATTTCAATACAACGTACGATTAATATTTTTGTATTTTAGGTTAATATTTTGTAAAGTGAAGCCGTCGGGGAAATATATTATTTTTAACCGACTCCTGTACGAAAAACAGTTTATCAATTCGACTGTATTTTTTTAATGTTTACGTTTTTTCTTTATGTCACTTTTTTTTAACATAATCTAAAACGTATCTTTACTTAATGTAAGTTTTTTTTACATAACGTAAAACGTACTTCGATTTTGTTGAACAATAAGTTTTAAACAATCATGGCGGCTGTGGGACGCCATTGGACTTAGTGAAAAATAAAATTCATTTCGAATACCACAATTTGGGTATCAAATTCAAGAGCTCAATACGAGGATTTCAAAAAGGAATATCATGATTATCATTACCATCATGAAGTGAATAATAAAAAAAGTTTATAAAAATAAAAACCTCGACTCCATAACACTAAAAAGAAAATAAACAAACCCAATAGTTTATTAGGATTAACAGTCGGGATCTCTTTAAATTATGGGGGGTTCCTGGTAAAGAGTTTATTGATTGTAGAATTACTTATGTAATTATATTATACACCTTCACATTCTATGTCGCGTATATAAAGTTAGGCAAAGAGAACAAAGTGTCAAGATATCCTTGTCTCTATTTTTCACCTGAAGTCAAAATATTATGTGTTGTTGTGTTAAACACAACAATCTTGTTGTAGTCAGACACTGTTCCAATGTACTTATATGGCCTTATCACGTAAATTATTATTATTATAAAGCATAGTTAAGTTTTGTATGAAGGAAAAAATAATACAATACTTTACATACCTACCTGTTTTTTAATCGGAAAACAAAAATACTTAACACATGACCAGCAGATATTGCATTAAATCAAATTTCTCTAATAATACAAAATAGAGAATATATTATTTTATTTTTGTTTTGTATTTCCCCCGATGGATTTCAAACCCAGAAGTATCATGTATTAACCTAACTGTATTCGATTATATTAATGTTATAAAAATTGCTATATCTATTAATAGAGAAAACTTATCATAAACCATTTTGTTTCCTTTTATTATAACCACAATGAACTAAAAAAACTGATAAGTTTTTTTAATTTATTTTCAGAAACACATGGCAAAGATTCCGAATTAAAATATTGCCCCTTTATTTTTCTCTGCGCCATACTTCTGGTTTTAGAATTTCAGTAGTTAATGTTTAACACTGTATGACAAGCCACCGGTGTTTTCTGAGTTTCTTAAATTCTGCTTCGCTTGATCGCTTATAAAATCCATAGAGATATGTATTTTTACTAATAATATTTATCTTAACATCATCATCACAATGAAAGTACTACCATAAGTACGTTGAATATTTTCTACGAAATGATCTCAAAATGAGTGGCTAGGTAAATAGAGTTATTGGGTTCTATTTTATCGGTAAATCTGGCGACCTAACGTATCACCTTATGGTAAATCATAAATGGTAACAACCGCCCATGATTATATGTACGTATAGATAAATACACTAAAATTAATTATGAACGCATTGCCGACTTTGAATAAATTGATGAGTTATTATAACTATAAATAATTTACCTATAAATAAAATTTATATACAAATTCCTTATTATTTATTCTATCATACTGAATAAGATTTTTTTTTATTTCACTAATTTATTTGAGTATTTTTATTATAAACTTAAGTAAATAAAGTATAAGAATTATAAGAAGTTGTTTTAATCAAACTTTTTAAAATTTTACATATAAAAATTGATCAACTGTACTGTAAACGGTTAGCTAACAATTCATAAGATTCGAGGAAAATCTAAGAAAACCATTATTCGAGACTAAAATATCATTCTTATGTCAATATTCTAAAGTCTGTGCTTGTCTAACACAATAACCTCACGTAATGGGAATATAATTAGCGCAATAGTTGAAATACTTTGTGTAACCAGACTGATATTGTTAAATAAAACGTGTTTAATCATCTCTAATAGACATTTGGCTTGACCATTTGAATATCAGCATTGTTGGAGCTTGAGCAACATTATATCAATCTCATAATGAAGGACTTTGCTAAAATTTCTAATTTTTAATTTAGCGCAGTGTGTGTATTGTGTTGTGTATATCAATAACGCAATATATTTCTTTTACAAATTCTAGTTACTATTATAAATATATATAGAGAAATGGTAACTTGTAAATGAAATATTAATATAATCGTCATTAATAGATCGACCTTGATGAAATTAGACATGTTTATTTATTCTCTTCAATTTTTTTTCCCTCTATCTATGGATAAGATTATTTTTAAAAGGCATACAACGGATAAATAAACCATTTTTATAGATTATTTAATAGCCAAATTACACAATAATTTCATTATAATATTCCACTTTTGAGTATTTGTTAATAAAAAAAATTAAAGTTAAGATCACAAATAAATAACCTTAAAAGTAAAACTTCAGATAGATTGATAGATTCGTTACTTTATTTTACTTTTGCATGAAAAAATATTACAATCAATTATTAATAACAAAAAATTCACACAAACATAACCACAGACAACATTAATACGCCTGTATTGGTGTTGTGTGTTGTCTGTGGTAATCTAAAACGATACGTTTACTAAGTTGTTTACGTTATATAAATTTTATCCAATCAAAACAAC
>DWMY01002417.1:0-11862 GCA_018249775.1 Heliconius hecalesia formosus
TATAAATAGAAAGCTTTTTTTTATTTTACAATAATATTCAAGCCACTAATAATTTTAAGAAATATTTCTAATTACCCAATTTGTATTATGTATTTAAAGCACTGTATAGGGAAGCATTTTATATGTCGGTTAAAACAAAATGTAAGATGTACAAAAAGTCCGAAATTTCAAATGTCTATTTCTCAAGGACATGTTCCCAGCAAATATCCCATAATGACTATTTTTATGTTATATACATATTGCAAAAAACATGTCATCATTAAACATTTTTCAGCATATAAAAAAAAATCTAGAAAACGATCACGACACGGCGATCCATGAAGACGCGCCCCACTCTATCTCACAATCAATATTTAATTATCTATGAATGAATACCTAAGCACAATATGGCTCGTATTTATAAATCGCTCTCAAGCTTAAAATCGATCTTGAGATACCGTTTTCATTCATAGGTATATAATTTATGAATGAAAACAGCATTTTAAAACCACTCTCAGCCTAGAGTGCGATTTATCAATACAGGCCTATGATTGAGGGACTAATGAGAATATAGCATATTGATAGATCCTCTACTACAATTATATAAATTTGAGTTGTTCGATGTTGGTATTTCATATTATTATTAGTTAGTATCCGGCTAAAGTAATCTTATGAATGAATGAGTGACATAGAATTTTTCAAAATGAATATTTAAAAGAATGTAAATATATTACATAAAATAACATTACATATGTTTTATATTTTAAGTACATTACACTATTAGATTTCCTAGACTTGTTCAAATATATAAGCAACTTTCCTAAAAGGACTGGCACGTTTTCGTGTAAGTATCAAAGATTTCAAAATATGGATATGGTTGTCATCGTGTCGCATGCTGTACCAGCTATTCAAATTGCGAGTGACAGCAAACAATGCTAAAAACTCTAATCTCAAGGGCTACTGCTTCGAATTGAAAAAAGATTATCTATCTAGGAATACAATGTTATTGGAGTTGCTATAAAAAACATTCCAAAGAGAAGACATCTTGATAGGCAATGAGTATGATTTACAGCATACTCATTGGCTATCAAGATGTCTTCTTTGATGATATAAGTTACGTAAAAATCATCTCCCCTAACTGAATGTATGATAATCTACATTAACCAAATTCATGTTTTACAAATAACAACAAAATAAAAGTTATTACTGGCAATAGAACCTTATTCCTTATCCAATTAAATACATTAGATATGGAGTGCATTTACTGTAAGTATATCATAATTGCCCTTTACAGTATGCTGTATTATCTCATGAAAAATCTACCTTAATGAGTATAAACTGTAAGCTACTGAATTCATCTTAGATAGTAATGTTCAAACTTAAATTGTTTACATATATAGCAAGTATAAAGTAAGCAATATAATATAGATTGTATAAAGCAAGTAGTCAATTTAGGCTGTTTTTATATAAGATTACAATGTAAAACTCTTTGTAGGGAGTAATACAATACATTTATATGTATAAAGTTTATTATCAATCTCTTATAACTTATATAATATATCAATGGTCTCTACATAGAAATAGACATGTCAAAAGAGAAGGTTTATGGGGAAACAGAATAAAGGCAAGATATAAATATAAGTGTATATTTGTAATTCTGTTTAATTTTTTTAAGAGCAAGATGAATTTTTATTCTGTTCTCCCTCAAACTTTATATGTTGATATGTCATATACAGATAGGGGCCATCTATATATGTATTATGAAAAAAATCACTTGTGGCAAATGTACATTATACTTATTAAATTTAAAATTTTAAACCGGCCAGCCATTGCCGCATAAATGCAATTGGTTGAGTTTGTTCCCCACTTGAGGAAATAAAATATTTATTTAAATTTATATTTTCTTAATTATGTGGTTTTTTTGTCGGTAATTAACAAATTGCTATTTGTATCTTTTAATGAAACTCAAAAAAAGACTAAAAATTTTAACTTCATATATATCATATCAAAGCTTTCACTTTTTTTAAATTATACAATTCTTTTAGGTTTGTTTTTTACTTTTAACAGATATGAGTATTATAGATTCTCCAAATGGCATATAATAATTTTGCATAACTTTTATTATATGAATCCCAAGATAACAATTATAACAGAAGAATTGTCCTGTTATATACTATAAAAAGGGGGATTAATAAAAATAAATTAAATGGTTTATATTTAATCAAAACTAAATGTTTTGGTACATCCAAAAAAATTTTAATATTTAATTTAGGCAAAATACTTATAACATAGGTATATTATTATATAATGTATGAAATATAAAACAAATAAAAAGCTCATTTACTTAAATAGTAATACAATCAATGTAGAACTTACCTGTCATAAAAAGAGAAAAATTGCAATTGGCGTTACTGGTCCATAGTAATTACACTGGTGGCCTTCCGCGAATGAAAGCAGTTATTACTTTTAGAGACTTGAGATAATAAAAATGGAAAATCGTGTAACTTTAGATAGACAGCAAACACTTTCAATTAGTGGTTATACGCTTATCACAGAGATAATAGAAACATTTAACGAAATTATATATTTATATGATATATTCATTAAAATATGTTATTAAGTCAAGAAAATAAGAACATATAAAAAGATAATTTTATGGAATATTCGTCTATAGGTGAAAGAAAACTATGAAAATCAGTAAGTGTCAAAAGTGTCAAGCTGACATTGATAGTGACCAAAGAACACATACTCTATAGTGATACAAAATGATTATTCATTGATTACATGCCTATAAAATTTCATTGATTGAATTACACTCAAAGCAACTGTTTTTACATTTTTAGACGTTACATTTTAACAATGCTCCCGACTTTAAATATAAACTACTATATTGAAGTAGAGCAGAAGTTAGTTCTGATTTTACAATTAAAACCAAAAAACTTTTTTTTTGTTTTTATACTTAATAAAATACAAAAATATAAGACATTTCTATTCAGACTGAATGTGCGGTTAATAGATACCGAATATAGGGAAAAAACGTTAGGGTTACTATTGTTTTAACAGTATTTATAGAAAAATAAGGATAAAATAGGATAATAAAACTAAATATCTAGAGTTTTATTAATTTTTTATACGCCTTTATTGCTTCTGTTATGACTTTTGCATCAAATTTATAATTAGTCACACCCGCTTGAATAATGCGATTATTTATTTAATTATTCAAAATTTATATATTATAGCTGCATTAGTTGTATTTGTGTGCTTATGAATGTCTGCAGTGCACTTATGGTAATATCTAACATAGAAAACGACGAAAGCTCTTAAGTTTTTCAGTTTTTGTAACATTTTTTATTGTTACTTCACTCTCATTGATTATAGCGTGAGCTATCGCCTTCCTCGATAGATACCATCCAACATAAAAAAATAATATTCGTACCAGTAGTATTTAAGTTTAACGCGTTCAACCGAACAAATTCTTCTACTTTATAAAAAATATTATAGATAGTTACTAATATCATTTATATACCTTTATATATTCGTGGCATGTTAGGTGCTCGTATTGTTTATCTTCAGTTAAAAAGTTAAATTTAAATAGTTACTTAAATAAATAACGAAAGCAAAACTCTGTGCAACAGTCTTATAAAATAAAAATAAACCACATAAACATAAGATATATCTTAAAAGTGATATCCTCAAAGTGAATCAAAAATTTTTGAAGCTGAGAATAAAATAAAAATGGAACATAGACTTAAATCTTAAAAACACTTTTTGTATACTTTTAAAATCTTCTCGTTTCTATATACACCTTTTTAATAATATTAACTTATATAACGTGTCTATTCACCCCGTACAATGTGTCTATTTCACCTCTTTCGTGTATTTTCACCAAATATAACAAAATTTTACATTTTTAAATTGACATCCATAAACACAAATCATAATTGTACTTATAGATGCGCTAAATTTGTTCATGATTAATCATAATATAATAAAATCGGTACTTTAGTATTGAATACAACGTAAGTAATAAAAAAATAAACAACTTTTCTGGTGCACAAATTAGCGTAGTTCAACAACCGTTGTTGTTAAAATAAAAAAAATTTGCGTCTATCCCGCCGTGACTTGTATTCATCCCAGCTTACCGGTACTTGCTTATTAATAAATTAGGTGTTCAATATGTTTTATAAAAATATTTTACTATTAAAGAGTACTTCCACGGGTGAACAACCATTCACTGATTTACTGATGCTGAGATGACTTTATCATAATAAATAGATCTTTTTTTTTTGGTTGTAATAAATGTTCAATGTGATCTTTGGAATTAGGAAAATTTCAAAACATGCTGTTAAATAGAAAAAATCACACTTAACAATATCTAGTTTGTCTGAAATAGTCTGAATTTTTATAATAATTTGGGAATAAGTTAGCGATTTCAATTTAGATTTAGTAGTATTGCAACACTAAGTACTAGGGATGCCCGATGTTAGAAAATAATCGATGTCAACATCGATGTTCGATAAAAATCGAAAGAAAAACATCGATGATGTTTGATGTCAGCCAACGTCGATATTTTTTTCACATATCGTCATTAATAAATAAAAACACTGGTCAAGCGCGAGTAGGGCTAGCCCACCGAGGGTTTCGTACCAAGTTTTGAAATATCGCTCTTTTTCTGAAATTCAAGCTTAGCTTAGCTAGAGCCCTTTCATCTGCTACCTCACTTTAACTATCGGCTCCCTATCTTGCTCCCTTTTAAGGTTATTATTTTTCAGGATTTACCTTCAAATATATAGTTTTCAGATTTTTTTCTGAATAAATCTGTAGATGTAAGCTATCTTATTTCATAATTCTAGGTCAAACGAAAGTATGTTATTAATTTTGATTCTCTTTATAAAGTCAAAATATGTGTTTTTGCGATATAAGCGGCCATATCTCTTTTTAAGTAAATATAGAAAACCTTAAAAACTACAATATCACACGACATTTTAAATAAAACAGAAATCTAAAAGTTATTGAAAATTTAAGACATTAAGGCTTAAAAACACATTATATGTCCCAATATTTTTTGTCAATCGATTGTAAAAATTATAATTTTGAAAGCACGTGTACGCGATTAAATATTGATTATGTATCCCTGTTCACATCGATGTTCTATTTAATGCAACATCGATGTTTATCGAAAATCGATGATCATCGGGCCTCCCTACTAAATACTGATAAAGTGATAATGATATTGATAAGTAATAAGTATCAACTGACGTCTTGATTATAGATATTTTTAGTGAAAAGAAAATTTAACTAATATGTTATGAAATATAACAGGAACTTACAGATAAATATCAACACCAACATATTTAAACACCTAAATCCTTTTTGGTTTTGGATTTATATCATCATATATAAATTATATCAATAATTTACAATGGATACGGTAGTAAAAAGCATGCTAGAAGAAGACCCTGAAGAAGAGAAGGAAGTGAGAACGATCTTCGCTTTATATTCGCTTTATATCGCTATTTAAGATATGAGTACTCTTTTTCATGATATTTGCATATGAAATGTTTTATGTAATGTATCAATATGAGGTTATGTTTATGTTTTTATTTTGTTAGAATATTATTCTTAATGTCTGTATTTTGATTGTGCACATTAGATTGATTAGTTTTTTTACTACCCTTTTTATTTATTTTTTAGGGCTTAGTTATATTTGGACGAGATGTTTCAAAGATACCTTGCTTTCGTGAAAGTTTTATGTATGGCATAGCATCTGGAATTGGAGTGGGTTTAGCATCATTTTTAAAGACGTCAAAGCCTCTTGTTTCTCAACATATTGGTGTTGGATCATTTGCAATAACAACTTTACTATATTGGTCATATTGTAGATATGAATGGTCAAGACAGAAATTTGATGCAGAATTATTACAAGAAGCATTAAAAGATAAAATAAGATATGAAGGAACTGCTATTGAAAAAGATTTAGAAAAAAAGGGTATCTTAAAAACAGCTTAAGCATATTTGGAGGAGACGATAAAATTAAATCATGTAGTAAAATATTCTAGCTAACATTATAACAATGCCTAGAAGTGCCATTGACACTTATGTTGACTTGTGCTTAAGTTAAGATATATGACATTTTTAAATCATAGGAATTTCATAAACTGAAATATTTATGTTTAAACATATTATATTATTTAATACTTGATATGTATTCACAATGCAACAAATTTGATGTAGAATAGAATGTGCTTTGTTGTAAAAATGATGGAAATGATGTATATTTTCTATTAAATTATACTTAACCAACTTTTTTATGTGTGACTTATTATCTTATATTACATTTAAAAGTAATATAAACAATTAAAAATATCTTATTATAAAAATCTCACATACAGCTACAACTTTGTTCATGTGACCTTAATAACTTGTCACATAATTTCTGATCTATGTCACAAATGATTACTACTTTCACTGTGTGGAGTGTGGAACTCTTAGAGTTTATTTTATTATATATAAAATATACATATATTACACAAATTGAATAGGGTCTCGTGCTCAATATATAGAAATAGCTGTAGGTATATGTAAACAATCTTATCTTAGATTTATTAGTCTACATAAGATTCGTCATTCGTCAGTCATAAATTTCAACAAAAAAGCTTGTTACACCAAGCAACTTAAGCTTGTAGTAGTAGTACTTTATTTATTCTAATTTATTTCGGCTATTATGGCACTACATTGGAATTTCTACTGTTTAAAATTCTATGCTATAATCAATTAATTTTAGGCTTTTTAGTAGCACAAAAAAAATATATCTTCTACCCAGTATTAAACCTGGCTTTTATTACCAAGGTCTGCGTACTGACTCAACTGTCCAATTTGTACAGTCTTTTATTGTGTTAGATATTATAGACTGCCCACAATTTACGTGGACTTTATGGCACTTGAAATGCTACTTTCATATACCATACCACCCATTGTGATTGAAATTTGCAAAAACTTCGTTCTTTGTATTCCGTCAAAATTCGAGTCACTATCTGTTGAGTTACAAGCGGAGAAATATAATCAAATCAAATATAATTATTTTCCTCAATTACAGTGAAACGTTGTACTTACTACTTATATACATGACTTTTTCTCTTTGCTTGTCACTTGCTGGTTGCTACCAGTCACAAAGTTACTGTTACTAAGAAAAACATTTTTTTATTATTTATATTTTTAGTATCATTTAGTACTATTACAATGTGTTTAATAAATTAATGTGATACCATTAAAAATAAAGCTTATTCGAAGTGACCTCCGTTATGCAATACAGTTCTTTAAACATTGAGGTCAATCATTAATAGCAGCACATAGTTTTTCTATGTGCAGCACCGGAGGAGCTACAGGTGCGTTGCCGGCCTTTAAGGTGGAGATAGACGCGCTTTTTGAAGGTACCCATGTCATATCGACCTGGAAACACTGCCGCGGGTAGGCCATTCCACAGTTCCGTGGCGCGTGGAAGGAAGTTCCTACGAAACCGCACAGTAGTGGATTGCCACGTGTCCAGGTGGTGTAGATGATATTTTAACTTGTGACGTACTGTGCGGTTAGAAAATTCGGCGGCAGGTAACAGGTCAAATAGTTCTTCAGAAAAATCCCCATGATAAATGCGGTAGAGAACGCACAGCGAGGAGACGTCTCTACGCAAAGCCAAAGTGTCAAGCCTTTCACAGATCATTGAGTCCTCAATAATTCGAATGGCTCTACGTTGTATGCGATCAAATGGTTCAAGCTGATACTGGGGAGCACCAGCCCAGATAGGAGAACAGTACTCCATATGAGGCCGAACCTGGGCCCTATATAGGGCCAAACAGTGTTTTGGCGTGAAGTACCGTCTCGCTCTGTTGATGACCCCCAGTTTCTTCGAGGCCAACTTGGCCTTGCTTTCTAGATGATCACAATACTGGCAGTCACTCGAAACATTAAGGCCCAATATACTGATACTTGGCGCGGCTGTAAAGGCTGCAGCCTTGGGTACCAGCACTCGATCAAAGGCTTTGCCATGTCCAAACTAACTGCCCGGCCCTCTCCCTTGCTTTCAATAGCCGCAGCCCAGCGGTGGGTAAGGTAAACTAGAAGATCATCGGTTGAGCGACCATGGCGGAAGCCATATTGTCGGTCGTTAATCAATCGGTGATCCTCTAGATCAGGGGTTCCCAACCTTTTCTTGAACAAGGACCACTTTTATATCATGCTTGGTAACAGGGACCACTATGAATGTAGGTATAATAAAAATTAACTGTGATAATGAAACAGAAACTTCAGAAAACAGAACTGATGTGTTCCGGACGGGTAGCTCTCAAGCTTCCCGCCAATTTTGGCGATATGCTCGGACCTTGCTCTGGCAATTTGCCACTTAAAGAACCTAGAGGCTCGGTTATACTTCTTTTTTGAGGTTTTCACCTCCGGATCCTTAGTAACCAGTGCCTCAGCCCAGGTCTGATATGCCTTGCGTTTGCTAGAGGCAGCAAGCTTGCAAGACCTATCAAACCAAAGACTGTGGCTTGCCACCGATTGGCACTACAGTGCTAGGAATATAAAGTTCCATGCCCTGTAGAACCACGTCGGCAACAGCAGCGGCACAGGTACTAGGATCATCAGAAGAGAAGCAAACCGGCCCCCAGGAATAAAATGAGTAAAATGTACGTATCCAATCCCAATCTGCTGACTTGTAGTGCCAGACGCGAGTTGCGGGTGTTCTGCAGCTGCCGCGCTTAATGGGCACGACACTCCATACTAGGCAGTGGTCAGAAGACCCCAAAGGGGCATCGACGACAACCTGATACTGTTCCGGATGTGAAGTCAGCAGAAGGTCCAATATAGAGGCATTGTGGTTGTCCACGTCCGGGAGTCGCGTAGGCGACTCAACCAATTGGGACAATCCGTTCGCCATAGCAAGGTCCAATACAGCATGGTCGGTGGTGCGTGATCCAAGCCAACTGGCATTGTGCGCATTAAAATCATCAAGTATCACGACCTCAGCGGAAGGGATTAGTGAGAGCACATCGTCGATAGCCGATTCAATGTTCTATATATATATATAATATCCATTAGTGATTTTCGTTAGAAAATCTACTACTTTTATTCTTTTTTGTTCAAAGAAAAAATAATATTATTTACTGGAAGATTCTGTATTTCCATGCTGTTAGGGAAAGGAAAACATTTGAGTGTTATATTTTTTAAAATCACAATTGGGCATCTCTCCCGAAATGTCCAAGGGTGATGGCCCTCTAGAGGTAAAATGGTGATAACATAGCTTATAACTTTTTAGTCTTAATGTCTATTCTTATACTACAGATATTGCAGGCAAGGTACAGTTTGCACTGAATCCAGTCTTCAACGAGAACTATTTTATAATAACTTTCTTCACACGTGGGACAGTGGTCCTTTTTTGTTTACCTCCCCTTTTTTTGTCAATGGCACAACGTCAATACTTTTGGACAGTCTTCGTACAGCTTTTTTTATTTTTAGAAATAAATCAATTGTTTGAATAAGACATACATCGTCAGTAAAAGATGACATATGGTCATCTGATACCGATTACAAATGTCCATCTTCCTTTTTTATTCGGGAGAGATGTCTAAAATAAAAACAAATAACAATGCAATATAAATAATGTTGAGGTTAGGACAAAGTGTGATTAGGTATTACCATTATTTTAAAAAACTAACATCATAGAAACGTAAAATATGAGCCATCTCAAAACATTTACTTAACACAAAAGAATAAATTTGATTTTTACTTAGGTACTTTTGAATTTTTTGTTTTGCCAATATTTTGGTGATACCTAGTACCTACGCCCGACGCGGAGCGAACTGAACTGCTATTTCCAACAGCGAATAATTTTACGAATTACCTATTAAGTGGGGAACAGAGTGTCTTAACACTAGGTTCCCTCTGCCTACTCTGCTGGGTGCGGGATACAGCGTGAAACTGATTTTTTACAATTATGATTTTAATTTATGATATCTATGAAAATATATGTATATTGTATAATGACACAATCTTTATTTTAATATATGTAGATGATGTCGAAAAAGTTTTACGGCCCCGCACTTCCAGAGGTAAAAACGGAAAAGTTGTAGGATCATTTTATTGTCCGTCTGTTCATCTGTCAAGAAAATTTATCTAGTGATCGAGTGCAGGTATCAAGCATGAAATGAATATGAAATATTCAGGTCGATGGTCCCTTGTAGTACAGGAAAAATGCAACAACAAGCTTCTAAAGTTAACCCAAATATAAGATACAAACATTTACGCTTTGATTTTGCTGCATTTTGTACGACAGTCGCCGCGTAATAAAACTTATAGGGACTACTTCCCGTGCACCTATAGTTATATAATTTGGCTCGAAGTGAGGACCTTTTATACAAATTAAGGAAAAAATTCGAAATGTGAACATTGATAGATTTATACTTATTAAGTTAGGTTTTAAGGCCTTAGCATGCGTTTTTCAAATGACGCAAGTTTTTTTATTTACTGAATTTAATTACTGAAATTTAATAAATTTGAAGCGAAAATTATACGTTGATGAACCTTCTGTAAAATGACCAGAAAACAAGTTATAACGTTCAAAAATTTACTTACTTTTGTTTATAGCTTTTCAATTTTACGGTAAAAAGTAATAGCAACAAAGTCATAGATAATTTAAATTGCTACAAATAATGAAGCGAGTCGTACTACAGGGGCACAAGCGCTTAACTGTAAATGCGACAGGTTGTGGGTTTCATTTCCACACTGGTAAATGAAATATTTAATATTTTTATTTCTTCGCTCTGGTGTTGCGGTCAGCCGGCAATGTTTCAGAATTCTTCCTCTCGTCTGCTACATGCGAGATACAGCGTGAGCGAAAAAAAAAGTATTTATAAAATTTTAGATCAGATCAGTTTCACTGTGTACACCATATAGTAGGGTAGGCAGAGGCCCCACTTTCCGTCGAATTTTTTGAGACATTGCGTGTTGAGGGGCGGAACTAAACGCCTGGCTTTTGCCTTCGTGCCAGAGCAAAGAAATGAAAATGTTAACAAATAATAATTAATTCCCCCGAGTGAGGATCGAACCCACAACCGTTGCGTTACAGTCACACTCTTATGGGCACAAGCTCCGCCACGACGGCCAATAAAATTTTCTATAGGGTTGCTATTTTACGGGATATAGCGAAAAAACGACTCCCACATAAAAAAAAAGCTAAATTCCGTCCTATGGTGATCTGTCTCGTTTCAATTTAGAATTTTCGTACAACAACGTACTAAAAAGATATTTTAAGCTACATATGAAAAAATAAATCATATTCACGCTGTATCCCGCACACAGCAGGATAGACAGAGGGAACACACACACGGTCCCCCTAACTTCTACCGAATTCTGGAGGCATTGCGTGTCGAGTGGCAGAATTCAACGCCGCGCTTTGCGTGGACACCAGAGCGAAGAAATGGAAATGTAAATTTAAGTAAATATTTCATTTCCTCGAGTGGGGATTTAACCCACAACCAGTCGGTTTTACAGTCACACTTTGTACCCCTGCGTCACGACTGGCCTCAATGTTATCATGTAGTTAAATTTATTATTTATTGTGAGTTTTTATAGCCTAAGATGGCGCTGCAAAAATCTGCAGGTATCTGTTTTCTTATCGAAACTTATTTTTTTATGAACGATACATACAATATAGTAAAATAGATTATAACAAGATTGCTTTGCAAAATTTTACCGCAATAACCATTTATTAAATTTATGCTAATTAGCTTTTGTTTTAATGAACCTAATGTTCATTTGATAGAGAATGATGTAAGGAATCGAAAAATTTATGGTTACCATATTAGTGTAGTGTTTTATTGTTAATTATTT
>DWMY01002418.1:0-11862 GCA_018249775.1 Heliconius hecalesia formosus
AAATTTAAAAGTTACAGTATATAACAAATAATATTATATATTCTGACAATATTACTGACCTTTAAACCTTTGTAATGTAAAATTTGTATTAGTATCGATATAGAGTGCTTCTGCATTAAGCCCTCCCAATGATTTTGGTATTTGAACAGATGCACATAGCTGCAAACTAATACATATATTGGTAACAAAACAATGTTAAATAAGAAAGCACAACGTTTTTAATTATTATATCATATATAATTTCTTTAATCACCAATTCTTTAATTGCCACGCAATGCCTCCTGAATTCGGGGGAAAGTGGGGAATGGAGTGTCTTAATACTAGGTTCTCTCTGTGGGATACAGTGTGAAGCTTTTTTTTTCTGCTTGATTGTTGATTTGCTTAGCACTTTATTTACCAGAGCAGTAAAATAAAAATAATTTAATTTGTAAAGTAGGAATTGAACCCCACAATCATTGTATATGTAATCAGGCTTTGTCCCACTAGACTCTCAAAAATAGAAATATTACAAATCCAGTTATCCTATTTTTTTTTTTATTTTACTTTGATAAAATGTCGATTATAATAAACAGACCATAATTGAGTTTTTCCTGAACCAGGTAGACCAAGTATCTCTGTTAAAGATCCTAACTGTATTCCATTATTCTCTAAAACTTTATCAAGATTTTGACTGAAAGTTGGTATTGAAGGTAAGTTGGTTTCTATCTAAAAATTAATAACATCAGAATTATTTACGCCATATACAATAAACTATTATTAAATAAAAATAAATATATTATACACCTGCCATAGTTCTGCTGAATTTAAGATTTTAAATTCTGAATACATTTTCTTTCATGTTATAATTACTTGTGTTTATTTAATATTTAGGGTATCATTCCTTGCCAGGAATAAAGAGAAACCAACTATCTTAAGAATGGAGTTTTAATAATTATATATAATTTTCATACAAAGTTAAATTCGCCTCGCAAACTCAAAATTTGAAGTATTTCTCCTTCTACAGAAAGGCAAAACGAAATTAATTTTGAAATATGATAATAGTGTTGCTAGTTGAAAATAAAGAAACGTTAAAATTTTCTAATGCTACACACAATCTTATTGTCAATAAAGTTCGTATTGTCAATAATACTGTGTGTGTGCGGCTGATTTTAAAATATTGATCAATATTATTGTAGACTTCTAAAAATTCTGATTTTGCCACAGCAATATGTGCGATGTGTGTGCTAGCGCGTGGCAATATTTTAGTTGAAAAAAGATTTCAAATTATTTTTCTAAGCTTTTTATTGGAAAATGGAAGACGATAAAAGTGTATATAGCGAAGACAGTGTTGATACAGCTACTACCACTGAGAAACAATATTTACTAAACTTTATTAAGACTTGGGAAACGTATCCAGAGTTATGGAACACGTCTACTGAAGCCTATCGAGACAAAGTAAAAAAAAATAATGCCCTAGACATGCTGCTGTATACAGAAAACCTTAAACCAAACTGTTCAAGAGATAATGTTAAGAAAAAAAATTATTTTTAAACATTTTTAAAGTGTTATTCCACATTAAATAAGTAAAAAAATTATTATCTGCGAACAAATTTTCAGAATCATCGAGAAAAAGTACTGATGAGATTTACGTACCATCTTCTTGGACGTATTATGAATTATTGTTTTTATTGAATAATGAACAACTGGTGAAAAGAACTTCAGAGGTTTGTATTATATTTTAATAAATTTATAATATTCTTTATTGTACCAAAAATATATAGGGAACAAAAATATGTAACTAATTTAGTGCACAAAGGTAAACTTATCGCTATCACTTATAGCATCTTTTCTATTATTAAAAATTAAAATATATACATAATTAGCCATTTTTTAAAAAATTATAGTGAAAATATTGTTGTGGACGTTAGGTCAGCAAAATGTGGGGAATGTGTGCAGAATACATCGTGAAGCTGATTTAATTTAATTAATTATGTAGTGATTAGTATCTTAGATGTTTTAAATATTAACTACTTACTTTTATAAAATCTCGCAAGACGGAGATTAACGTCTTACAAGTGTCCTTAACCGCGGTAGTAGAATACTTTAAGTCTTCAAAAGTTCTGCCAGTTGCTAAAAAGCGTAAAGTATCTGCTAATTTCTCATTTGGTGTTAGCGATTGTCGCATGAGTGTGTCTTTTTCTTCAAGTAAGGTGATACTAGAGATAATAATTTTTGAAAACTGCTATCTCTCATCCTCATGCAGTTTTTAAAATCATCCTCTGTTAGTCGCAGTTCATTAATAATATTTAAATTATTTAACACCGCTTTTTTCTCATCTAGTCTTTGATCCATCGTTTCTTTCTTGATTGTCTTTTCTTTGTAAATAAATTAAATGCAATAACTAAAGCGACGGCTTTTTTCTTTGTATCCATTTTAGATTTAACACGTACGCATACACATAAAGCTACTGAGCAACTGTGTCAGATTTTATGACGAAATATTGTCAATAATATTGTGTAGTAAGCGGGACCATATATAGAACAATATTGTTGCCAATAATGTTGTGACAATAATATTTTGTGTGTTCGGCTAGCCTAATGCCTGGGCAAACACTTATAAATTAATATTGTCAATAAAGTACGTATTTTCAATAATATTGTGTGTATGCGGCCAGTCTTTCGATATTGCTCAATATTATCGTAGATTTCTAGAAATTCTGATTTTGCTACGGCAATATTGTGGGAAGGCAGGGTTATTATATATAATAATATTGTCGTGTGCGCACGCGTGGCAATATTTTAGTTCAAACAATGAGTTTAAAATATGCTTTTTATTCAAGATAGATGACGAAAACAGTGTAAATAGCGAAAATTATGTTGATATTAACGTTATGTTATGTAGGTAATTATTTTCCCACGGAAAAAGAATATTTAATAGAGTTTATTAAAACATGGGAAACTTATCCAGAGCTACAGAACACGTCTATTGAAGCATATCGTGAGTGATATAAAGTTAAGAAAAATAATGCGCTAAAAAAGCTGCTCGATATTTACAAAAAAAATTATAACCAAATAGAGATAATATTTTTTTAAAGCGGTTATCTCTCCTCTCATATTTTTTTAATGTTATTGAGGTATTGCGTGTTGAGTTGCGAAACTCAACGCTGCCTCGACAACACAGCAAATAAAAGAAAAAATAAAAAAAATCATTTCCTCGAGCGAGAATTGAACCCACAACCAGTCGCGTTTACAATCGCACTTTGTGTAACAGAGCCACGAATGGCCTCTATTAGTTTTTTTTATTTAATTTATTACCATTTAAAAAATTAATAAAAGAACAACAATACATATAACATCTAAAAAACCAAAAAGGTTTGTAATGATGTTAAAAAAGTGATCTTAAGATCACTTTTTTGAATTGTGTAATTAATTACACAATTCTAATTTGCAATAAAGTTAAATAATAAATAAGATTTCACAGTAAATTTATAAAAAAGTTAATTTATAAAATAAATAAAGTTAAATACTATTGACAAAGTATTTTTTTAACACTTTCTTTATTGATAACATTACATACATTAAATTGGAGAACATTTATTATTCTCGGTACGTAGGCCGAAGTGCGTTCGCCGTAAGCGTTGTTGGCTCGTATTGTCCGTAACTGCTTTCTAGAGACAGTTCGCGAATGTACAGGATGTTCAATGGCAATTTTAATTTCATTACAATAAAAGTATTTTTTTAATAAATTGAATCTTGAAATGATTGAATCTTTCTTGTAACCTTGAAATAATTAAACTCAGTTTTTTTTCTCACCCAGTCTTTAATCAATATTTTTTTTATTGTCTTTTTTTGTAAGTAAGCTAAATGCAGTAACTAAAGCAACAGCTTTTTTTACAAATAAAGCTACTACACCAAAAGCACTGAAATATTGTCAATAATATTGCGAAGTATGCGGGGCCACATACTGATAAATAGTATTGACAATATTGTATTGACAATAATATTGTATGTGTGTGGCTAGCCTACGTTACTATATTATTTTAAAGAAATAATTTGGGGCAGGAATATAAATTTTAAGTACCTTTAATTTTGTTTTAATTTATAAGAAACAGTAACCATAGTTACTTACTTATAAGTATAAAAAAATAAAACGAAATAAACTCCCAGTACTTTTAGCAATAATAATATTAAAAAACGTACCGACCGTACCGTATAATTTACGTTGAAGGCTGGCAACTACCAGTTAAATCAAAATTACATTTTCAAGTGACAGAAGTCATCCATAATAATAAATAATTTGACATATAATGTCATTATTCATTAGATGTGTCATCTGTGCTCGTTTTCGAAACTTAAAACATAAACATTGATATAATATTTCATATTATATAAAAATAATAATGAATCAAATGAATATGCATGTTCCTATGAACCCCGTGGGTGCAAATCCAAATGTACCTATGCAAATGTCTGTCCCAGTTAACGTTATGCCAGTTCCTTCACCTCAACAAATGCAACCAGCAATGCCCCAACAGCCACAACAAGACAAAATGGATAATATATCTAAAGTGAAGACATTAATGGGTTCCTTACGCGAATCCTTACCTGTATGTACATTTTAAGTTTTTTTAAAATATATGAATATTTTATATACAAATCACAAAAACCAAAAGCTACAACAAACAACAATGGTTGTTGTTTGTAGTTTTCATAATAATATTTCCAAATACTGTTTAACTAGTATGTTACATTAAAATTATAAGTGTACCCATAGTTGGAGTTTTAATACCCATTCGTTTGAGTGATTTTATTTAAATTATTTAAAAAATATTAACACTCAATTTAAAATTTAAAAAATAATAAATTGCTTACATTTTTAGATGACTTTAAAATCTGCAGCACAAATTCTACATCAAAACTATAATGTTGATTCAAATACACAGTAAGTAATATTTTCTAATTTTTGAATTTATTTGTTATTGTAATCATAATTTTTTTTTTACGGTTATGCTATATAATTTACGTGTATATATTTATTTAGCTTTATTTTCATTTTTATTTTCCGGCACACAGCAGGAAAAGCAGAGTGAACCAAGTATGAAAATACTGCATTGTGCACTTACAAACTGATTTTCACTCAATTTCTATTCAATGTTGCAAGTTGAGCAGAATTCAAGCTGTAGATTGTTTTGTTACCAGATTGAGAAAATAAAAATTATTAAAATAACAGAAAAAAATAAATTAAATTCATTTAAGCCCATATTTGTTGCAAGACTGTGCTGTTGCACCACACAACAACAGCCACTAATATCATAATATTGGTTATTTATTTACAGAAAAGGAATGGACAATCCTGTACCCCGATTTGATAAGAATTTAGAAGAATTTTTCTCACTGTGTGATCAAATGGAACTACATCTGGTATATACATATAATATTAGTAAATTATTTTAGGTAGCCTACTGTTTGTACCGCACATAACAGGGTAGGCATAGAGATCCTACTGTTCCTTTTTAATATATATTTTAACTGATCACTACAGACATATGGTTGTGTACTCTTTTTCAACTATTCTAGGAATATTAGCTAGAACTTTATATTGTTTCTTTTTTCCACAACTTAAAGTAAGTGAGAGAGAAACCAGTGTTAAAAAAAAACAAACACAAAGAAATTGTAGTAATGGAGAATTTAAGGAGTAGCAGAACTCAACTATTTATAATAAAGGCATGAAAAGAAAATAAATAATTTCCTGAAGGGAAACCACAATTGCATGCTATTATTTTATTAAATTTTTATTTCACTAATTTCTTTCCTCAGCAAATATATAATACACAGTATCATTATCAAAAAGTGTTTATGAAATGTAACTTAGAATATTTACTTAACTTATTCAAGTTCAAGTCCAAGGTCTAATTTTACTGTTGTATAATCAAAAGTGCTATTAAAATGACCCATAGATATAAAATCAGGTGACTATGAGATAGTGGGAGTCATAACATATTTAGTTATTATTAGGAAAATTCTTACTAACAAAATATTAAACTATATATTGGCAACTTTGTAACATTCAAAGTAAACATAAAATATATGTAAATATATTAGACAGGCAATTAACTTATTGACCGTGCAACCAAACAGGATTAGATAGTTATATATCATATTTCAAATTATTTCATATTTTCAATTGTATTTGATTTAGCTTCAGGCTTCTTCCCGCATATAAGGGACAGCAGAGGGAACCTAATATTATGACGTTCCGTTCCCGCCCGCACCTATAGCATATTTTTTGAGACATTTTGTGTTGAGTGGCGGAATTTAACACTGCGCTGATTTTACCAGAGCGAGATAATAAAAATAATTTGTAATTTGATCCTTCCCTTGACTAGAGATAGTTACCCACGATCATTGCTTTTACAGTCATTCCACTGCGGCCACGACGGCCTCATTTAATATGATATGCATTTAGTATTATTAATATGTTATGAATAAAATAAATAAAAATAATTTATTTCAAATTTCATCCATATAGTGTTAGTGTGTTATAACAATTTTTCTTATGTATTATCTTAGTTATAGTTAGTTACATTATTTTATTTGCCCGTTATCGTTTCTATACAATATTTTTGAATAGAACAATCTAAGAGGCCAATCGTGGCGCATTGGTACGAAGTATGACTGTAACCGACTGGTTGTGGGTTCGAGCCCCACTCGAGGAGGTGAAATATTTACTTAAATTTATATTTCCATCTCTTCACTCTGGTGTCGAGGTGAAGCGCGGCGTTGAGTTCTGCCACTCAACACGCAATGCCTCCAGAATTCGGCAGAAAGTGGGGAACGGAGTGTCTTAACACTAGGTTCCCTCTGCCTACCCTGCTGTGTGCGGGATACAGCGTGAAGCTGATAAAAAAAACAATCTAGAGAAGCCATCATTGTCTTCAGAATGCGGCTGTGAATGCCTCTCATGCGTCACAGCAGGGACGATGCTTTTTACGCACTGCGGCTTGGAATCCGTCAACACGTGCGTCCGCGCACAGGCAGACTCAACAACATTTTAAAGGCATTATTGTATTGTATGCGTAGTGCGTTGTAGGCTGGATGCGTATACTTCACCCCATAGACCACCCGAGTAGAACGATAGGTTCTCTCTGCCTATTCTCAGATGCGGGATGTAGGATCCAATAGTAATCATGATTTTGAGAGTCAATATCAATATTTTTTTTCTAAGGGAATTCTAAGCTTAAAAAACAGATGGACTAGACTAGACTTAGACTTGCTAGGATAATATGTAGAAAAATAAAATATTATTTTTACTTTACTAAATATTCAAAAATATTGAATTTTTACTTTGTTCTTTTATTTAGATACGATAGGTGCGAGTTCTGCTGATGAAGCTTAAAATAAAAAAAAAATACATTGTTGTGAATCATAATTGTATATTTTTTCTAATTTATTTACTATGCAAACAGATAAGCATTTGTTTATAATACTCATGCGTATATAAAACTAATTAAAGTAATCGTAATTTAGAGACAAAAGGAACTATTATCAAAGCAGGAAATTCCTTATAGCAAATTATATTACGATTCTACTTTATTTATTTGATTAATTGCAATATATATTTAGTGTTATTATAATTTGACGCCATCGTGAAGCGGTTGGGAAGTATCTAACTACAAATAGGGTCCACATTTGACCTTATATAGAGTACTGATCTCATGTCTGGGCTGGTGCACCTTTAGTTTCGTTCCAATCGTTGGGGACCCAATAATCTATGAAGGCTTGACACTTGCTTAGCGTAGAGACGTTTCCTCGGTGTGCGTTTACTGCCGCATTTATTGTGAGGAGTGTTCTGGAGAACTGCCCTGCCTGCAAACCTGCCCCAAATCCTTCTCCCTGATTTTTTAAACTGTACGTCAAAACCTCAAATATCATCCACACTATCTGGATACTGTGGAATAGTCTTAACACGGACGCAGTGTCTTAACACTAGGTTCCTTTGCCTACTCTTTTATATGGGGAATTAAGCTCAAAGTTGAAAAAAAAAAACATATTCAATATAGATTTTTTTACTTTGTTCTCTAATTTATTCAATCACAACTTAATTTTTTAGCGGACAGCAATAACGTGTATACAGCAAGCGCAGTCCGCGTCACACTACCTGCCCCTCACTGTTATACCATCCAGACTGGATTCTGGGACAAATAGTCAGGTATGTTATATTTTTATTTATTTTAATCACCAACACAGCGTACACTAACAATTTAAACAAAAAAAAATAAAATCTTACAATTAATGACAGTGCATGAAAGTTCCGAAAGCAATTATAAGCGATAACGACAAACATATACATTTACAATAGTACTATTAATATTTTTAAAATACTTAAGTAAGCATAAACTTTAAGAAAAAATGTGTTTATTTATACAAATAAGTTTGTAATCATTTTAATTTAAATATAAATTTCAATTTCTATTTTTCGGATTTTTTCCATTATTTGTCTGGCATGTTCTAGCAAAATTTTATGTTATGTGGAAGCCCAAAAAAAGATCTTTTCATACATGCAACCAAACAGAAGCCGAGAGAATAACTAGTATTTCCTTAAAAAACCTAACCTCGATGTCCGTTTCGTATTTATAAAACAGTACAATAAATGTTATCACTACATCCAAGGCATTTAAATCTGTTTACGTAAAATGATACGATGCAGTAATCACTTAGTTGCAGTGTTGTATGATTGTATTTAATGTCTTGTTATCGCATGAGAGAGGCCCTTGGTAACAAACTCTGTCCTTTATATACAGCTAGATTGAGATATAACGCCGTCGTGGCTCAGGGACACTAGGGTGTTAATGTAACGCGACAGTTGTGGGTTCGACTAACATGCGACGGAATGCATTATTATTTATTAATATTTTGATTTCTTCGCTCTGGCACCAAATCAAGAGATCGCCATTGAGTTCCGCCACTCAACACGTAATGCCTCGAAAAATTCTGCGGATAGTGGGGAACGGAGTGTCTTAACACTAAGGGAATTTAACTGTCTACCATGTGTGGAATACATCGCGAAGCTGAGATATAATATTTTTTTTTTAAATAAAGTTTTACGCCGGTCTCCAATTCGGAGTTGTATAATCAATTAGTAATGTAAAGCTATTTTCGAGTAATTTATTTCTTGAAGATATTTACTATCATGTTAGTCGATTGATGGATCTGTCTTTGAATAAAAAGCTTCTTTCACCATCATAGTCACATTTCCTTTTCACAATCACAGAGTGGGATAAAGTGGCTCTTGTCGTATAGATATATTTGAAAACTTCGTGTTTTTTTTTAAATCTACCGAGAATAAAAAATTTACTAAGTCAAGGCGCGCGAAAGAGAAGTCAATTAAAAATACTAATTTCCCTTTCTCTCCTTTCTCTTGGAGATAAGAATATTCAACAGATCATAATCCCGCTACAATTTTTTAATAATAATTTTTAACCTCAGATAATCCTCTTTTTTCTTGAAGATAAGAATATGCAACAGAACATAGGCCACTATAACTATTTAAATAATAATTTTTAACCTTAGATAATTGACCGATTATATGATCGATATAAAATGACGCTTGTCGGAAATCTTGATCCATGCCCTATTGCAATATTAACGATGCTGACGTTTTAAACTCCTTCATACATATTCTTGAATATGTACATACTTTCCGTAACTTTTTCATGTTATATAATATAGTAAATAGTCCGGACGTTTCTGTGTCATGATTCAGCTTCACGCTGTATCCCACACACAGCAGGGTAGGCAGAGGGAACCTAGTATTAAGACACTCCGTTCCCCACTTTCTGCCGAATTCTAGAGGCATTGCATGTTGAGTGGCAGAACTCAACGCCGCGCTTAACCTCGACACGAGAGCGAAGAAATGGAAATATAAATTTAAGTAAATATTTCATCTCCTCGAGTGGGGATCGAACCCACAACCAGTCGGTTTTACAGTCACTCGTGCCGCTGCGCCACGACTGGACTCTGTCATATTGTTCGAAGAAATACCGTCGTGGCGCGGTGGCAAGAGTGTGACTATAAAGCTGTAAGTGCGATCCCCACTCGGGGGATTGAATTATTTTGATTTCTTCGCTCTGGCACCAAGGCAAAATCCGGTGCTGTGTTCCGCCACTCAAAACGCACGGCCTCGAAAAATTTGGCGGGAACTGGAACGGAGTGTCTTAACACTAGGTTCCTTCTGCCTACCCTGCTATGTCACGCACATATATAACGTGAAGCTGAAATATCGATTGTTTACTGTAGTTTTAAGTTTATGTAACACGATAAAATGATTGTTTGCTAGAAAACAATAATATCATACATATTGTGGTTATGAATTAAATGAAATCAATGATATTTTATATGGAATAATGCGAACTGTGTTGCTTCTTAAGTAGTTTTTACAACTTCACGCTGTATCCCGCACACAGCAGGGTAGGCAGAGGGAACCTAGTGTTAAGACACTCCTTTCCCCACTTTCTGTCGAATTCTGGAGGCATTGCGTGTTGAGTGGCAGAACTCAACGCCGCGCTTTGTCTCGACACCAGAGCGGAGAAATGGAAATATAAATTTAAGTAAATATTTCATCTTCTCGAGTGGGGATCGAACCCATAACCAGTTGGTTTTACAGTCACACTTTATGCCCCTGCACCACGACTGGCCTCAAAATGAAAATCATATGTTATAAATTTAATTATTTCTTTCAGGAAACAACCCTCAGTTATCCACAATACTTGAATACTGTCCGTCTTCAAATTTCATACGCCAAAGATATCCATGATACGCTCGTTGCGGCCGCCCAAAACATTTCTCCAGCGGAATGACCAGAGTGAAATTAAACTATTTATTATAGAGGGAAGAACATTTATTGCATTATCTGTATTCTTAAGCCTAAGTTACAATAGATAATAAAACGTTACTAACAAATAACAAGAGTTTTTTTTTTAAATTAATAAATACTTTATTATTTGATTGAATATACTCGAAAATATATATTTAAAATCTAAACTTTATACGTATAAAGATCAACGATTAAAATATTTTTATTAAGTATGACATTTTTTATTATTTATTTATTGCTAAACATGTCAATTTAACGTGGCAAGATAATGGCTACTTCTCCATGAGATCATTATAAACATTCTTATGATTTCAGAATAAACTACAAAAATAATAATGTTAATATAAAAAAATCAATTCATTAAAATTATAAAACCTAATAATATCAATAAAAGTAACATTTTTGGAACCTGCCTTAAAAAATACAAAAAAAAATGGCTACGTAATTGAAACAATGGTTATAATTTAAAATCTTAAAAGCTAAACATATCACATAACGTAAAATACTATCAGTCTTTAAAATGGATCCACTTCAATAAATGCTAGTTTTTTTTTTCATATCTCTATTAAGAGCCCAAGACCATACCTGCGAAAAAAATATATATGTCAGTATATAGATAACAGATAATATATTAAATAAAAAGTCTTTTAGTGAATAAATATTTTCCACAAATAATACTACAACAATTGCAAATAATTTTAAAATTAGTTAATAATCTCTGGAAAAGTTTCTGTCCATATAGGAATATTCCTTAGAATATAACATATATTATGACAAGATACATCTTGACATCGTCGTTCATATCAAATGAATCACCTAGGCAGCCCTTGGGGGGGCGTTAGTTAGAAGAAAGGGTATAAATTACGCTTATCGAGTCCTCGCTCCTCGGGCCGTTGTTTGCGCGCGACCCGAGATAAAGTTATTATTGTGACATAAATAGTGTATTGATGAATGCCGTGGAATAATACGGACCCGGGAAGCTTGACCGCGCCTACTAAACCTGACTATAGA
>DWMY01002419.1:0-11860 GCA_018249775.1 Heliconius hecalesia formosus
ATTTTCATATAAGTCGATATTAAAGATTTTTCATTATGATCTAATATAACAAAGTGCACTGTTTAAAGTGATATTCTGAAAGAAAGTTTCGTGCGAGCGCTTAAAAATTGCTTTTAATATGAAAACTTTCATAAAAGCTGAACTACAAGCCTGTATACATAATGTTGCGGCATTTTGAGCATTAACTTACACTAAATGTCAGACCCTTAGGGGCTCCTTACTGTGGGTACATGCAATTTTGTTAATCATATCCATTGGTGATACGATCTAAATGATCTAGGATAGATAGTTTTTTAACCAAGTGATATTTGGCCAGGATGCTTCTAATCCAGATTTAAAGTATGAATTAGTTATAATAAAAAAATATATTTGTTGCCTTGTGCAGTGTGGACGTGTCACAAGTTCATCACCACATGTCCAACGTGTTTAATTAACGTTTCAAATATATGTTACTCAATATAATTTTCTGTTTCCGCCGACATCAGCGAATTATTCTGGTAAGATAGAGTTGTTCACCTCTACAGGGTTAGAGCTACACGTAGTGTTGAGAAGTTCAGTAGTTTAGCTATAATTAGTACTTGGTGCAGACTCCTCGCAAAATGTTACGGTAGAGCTAATTGCTTATTATATATTATGTAAATGTAAATATTAACAAGTTGGAGTTATTTCGTTACACAAGCAAATCAAATCCCTCGCTGTGCTTATTTAAAATATGGAACAATGATTTGCGGCGAAACGAAGCTTAAACTGTATTCGTAGTATTAGTAATCCACTACTATTGTGCCGAATCTCCAGAATTCGGTGGAATGTGGGGAACGGATATATCTTAATGGGAACGGAGTGTCCTAACACTAGGTTCCAGGACATATCAGGGTTGGCAGGGGGAGCCTGCCCCCTGCCAACCCTGATATGTCTGAAACATACTGTGAGGTTAAAAAAATAAATAAACAAACTACAATCTGTTTGAAATACAAGCCACCTAACTAATATAGATTCGCAGTCGTTTGGTTGAATTTTGTATAAGACAAAACGTAGCGCTAGATTTCCCCGGAGTATTAAAATTCATTGCATTTAGTTGAACTACAATTCTATGTGAAGGAAGCTTTTAGCCCGTTTCCTAATGAATGTTGTTTTTTCAAGTTTATTTTATTATATAATTTATGTTTTTAAGATAGATTTTCTAAAGTAATTATATGCTAGTAAGTAATCTATACACTTACTTCTTCTTACGTTACTAAAGTGAAACTAAAAGTAATGTTGAACGGTAAAACTAGATTTTCCATTTTACCTCCCAAAGTCCACATAGATAAAGTTGTGTAGTCTAGATTAATTACTATTATATAAAGATGGCACCGTAAAAAGATGAAAGGACCAACACAGTATTAAATATTATAGTTCAATTTTTATAGTTGCTAGTAAATAAATGCTAATTCAATTTAATGACAGTTTTCTTAATACGTATTAGTTTTAAACAGTTAATTCTTAAGCGAAAGTGACTTGACTATCTCAGTTAGATTTCATATCTAATATTTGTAAAATATTTTTTTGTAGTATTTGTTCTTAATAATAAATACTACTCCATCATGGCGCAATAGAACAGCGTCTGACTGTAAACATGATTTGTTATTTACATTTCTCTGTTGAAAAACTTGAAAACCAACTGCGACGTTTAGTTCCGCCACTCAATACGCAGCAACGTTTAACATTCTAAAGAAAAATGTCCACGGATTGTCTTGACACTCAGTTCACTTCCGTTTTTCTTCTCCCGCTAAAGCTGAAAAGAAACTCAAATAATTAATTACCCAGTATAAGCTAGATGTTATTGCTACGTATTCTTAAAATTTATCAATTACTTACAAACCAACGTAATCGATAATTTAAACCATTTGATTCAGGTAAAGAAAATGGCGGAACGAGTGGCCAAATGCCGGGACGACGTGTCTAAGAACAGGGACAAGTACCAAGCGGCCCTGGCCGAGATCACGTCGTATAACCCGCGCTACATCGAAGACATGACAGGCGTGTTCGACCGCTGCCAGCAGATGGAAGCCCAGAGATTGACCTTCTTCAAGGACGTGCTGTTCAGTTTCCACAAATGCTTGGATATTAGCAAAGAACCTACGTAAGTATTTCGTTCTGTTCTTTTTTTGATGATCATGTCACCAGTATATGTTGTATACGTGATACTTTTCGACGAAGGAAATTGTATAATAAAAAAGATTTCAAATACTACATAATATGAGAATGCCTAGTAAAAAGAAATCCAGTTAAAATACTATATAGCTTTGTTCTATAAAATTACGTAAGTGAAAAGAAGTAAAAGTTTTGATAGATTTGTTTTACTGTGAGAATGATCATGGATTTAGGAAATATTTACTTGATCCGCAATTGAATTTACTACCATACATATTGACGCCCATTGAGCTATATTTGCTGCATGTTACATATTTTTAACTCTTTTTTACGCTTAAATTGGGAATTATTTAAAATATTTTAATTATTATAAATGGGGACGTTCATTTGTCCACAATATTGTCAAGAGACCATATCTTGATCGAACAATCAATTGTTAAATCTCATGCGACTCGATTGTGTACATAAAATGTATAATATGTATGTACGTACATTGTGACAAGTATGTACGTATGTATGTATGTGTGTGTTACAGAGACCGCGTTAAGCAACTGCGCAAATAGATACATATTTAGTTGAGGAATGTCATAATTATATCTTATCTTATTTAATTTGCACTAAATTCTTCTATTGCGACATTTTTTTAAATCCAAAATTCATAAAGTTGATTCATGTTTAGTCTTGAAATTTCCATGGATTGGCATTTTCTCGTCCTCAGCCAGGTAATGCGCGGCGTTGAGTTCCGACACTCAACACACAATGTCTTGAAAATTTGGCTGAGCGTGAGGAGTAGAGTCATGGGTTTCCTCTGCCTACCCTGCGGTATGCGGGATATAGCCTCAAGCTATAAAAAACACAGAGAAATTGATGCTATCTCTAAAATAGGTGAAAGTCAGAGAACAAAAGTATAGAAAAATTCACTGCCGTAGAAGTAACACAAATACTCATTACATAAATAATCATTTATCTATAAATGTTTATATTAATACTTCACTTCCCAAAAATTTACAGATTACCACAAATATACGAAGAATTCAATCATACAATCAACAATGCCGATCATCAGAAGGACCTGAAGTGGTGGGCCAACAACCACGGCGTCAACATGGCCATGGCGTGGCCGCAGTTCGAGGTGCGCACCTTCAATTCCACCTCATCTCACTCCCATTTCCCATTGTTCAAATATTTTGAGTTTTTTTCTTAAATCCTTTATTTATTAACTGAATGCTTTTTTTATAATAGGATAGTATATAGTGTGGTTGTCATAGGAAGAGTTGGAAGATTAAGATATCTTATGAATTTGTTTATTAATATTTTGTAATATTGTAAGATAAGGCCAGTTTTAAGATTATTTTTTTACATTATTAACTATGAAAATCACATTAAGCAAGTTCGAACGAACACGAACCTTAAAGAAAATCAAGGATTCCTAGTGATATAAATTCCGTCCAAAATTTTTGATAATATTGTATTAAAATTTAAATCATGTCTCTACTTAAATAATTCAAAACTCATTACTACGGCAACCAGGCTATACATACAATATTTATAATGTATGCAGATGTTAACTGAATGCTTCTATTGAA
Source organism: Heliconius hecalesia formosus (assembly GCA_018249775.1). NCBI lineage: Eukaryota > Metazoa > Arthropoda > Insecta > Lepidoptera > Nymphalidae > Heliconius > Heliconius hecalesia. Next base: position 3,720 of record DWMY01002419.1, read on the forward strand.
CTAGTGATAGCCAATACATAGGACTTCTTTAGGCATAGAGCATGAACTACGTACTTCCTTTTCCTTTCTTCATAATTGGTTAAATTTTTGTTTTTACTAATAATCAATATCGCTTTATAAAATGTTTTATTACTAAATTTAGATTTCTACTTAAAATTAGTAGGTAGCTTTTTTGACCTTCGCGATTGAGTCATTCAACGCTAATTCTAATATTGACAGTACTATATTTGCTGTAGATTGCAGAACGCTGCTCAAATATCAGACGTTACGAAACGGCCGTTAAGAACGAAACGAACGAACTATCAAATAATTCTTAGTAAAACACTGCTGATAATTATCCCCGACTTTATATGACTCTAAATTATAACTTTGGATTTAGTTGTCACCATCGGTATGGTTGGAAAATATTTAGAATTTTTGTTGTATATGATGAATAATATAATCTTTCTCCAAAATAAATTTTGCAGAATTGGGTTAAACCTTTTGTGAATGCGTCTAACAGAATGTAGCGAGGATTGACAGCGGACCGCAAATTGGTAATAAAGGCCCAGGTGCTCCCACCGGTATTATACTGTCGCTTGTATAAAGAAATACGGATTGCGCCCCGACAGTCTTTCAAATTAAATTATAAACGAGAAAATTGCCGTATAAATTGTAACTAAGAAAGTAATGGCGTTTTAAAGACTTTGCTTGTGAATAAAATTGATAGTCTCGGGTCGTGTAAATTACTACGCTATCTTATAACTCCAATTAAAATCAAATTTCTGGTAATATTCAAGTCAGTTAAAAAGCAATAAACTTTGAAATTAAAATCCCAAAGTATAATTATTATAAATTAAACTGATGTTATTTTCAAAAGTGGTACTTAGCCATATCCAGAGATCCTTTATTTGGATCAAAATCTTTTTCTGTGTCAACATTCATTAAATTACCAGTTGCGCGACCACAATGTTACTATTTAACATAAAAATATATGAAAACTGCCATATTGCATTAAAAGGACGAACCGCCGGAGACCACCGAGATACGTTACAAATACCTCCCAGCCGCCGCTTCAGCAGTAATGACTCGCATTGCCAGCACCCGCTCCATTCTGAACGGAGACGCGTGGTCTCGCGCTCAGAGGAGAATCCGGAGAGCTCTGCCCAGTGTTTGCTTCGGAGGCGGGAGCAGAGTAGCCCCCTCAGACACTACTAGCGTGTATACTAACGGCAGATGCTATAATGTAGCGTTCATGGTACGCCACTGTGTTGGGACGATTCGCAGAGCTGGTCGGGGAATTGGTAATAGCACTAACTCAATATTATCATTATTCGATTGCTATTTTAGACGATTTTATTTGTCTTTGGCTGTTATGAACATTGGAAGTGAAAGACAGTTCTAATAAAGTAGCAAAATTCACGTATTTTCAAAATATACAGCTCTGTAAATCTCCCGATAGATACAAATTTTATATGTCACGATGCAAAAACATCAATTATCACAATTTGGCAATAGTTTCACCATTTTTGGTTAAATTCTGGCACTGTTCGGTCACTGGTTTGGGCGTTATCACAAAGCGAATGATGTCTCGATTGTTCATAGAACAGAGCAGTCAACGCTCACAAAGCGCGCACTCCCAATACTCTGGTCACTTAGAGATGCAACATCGGTTATAGCTTTACAATACTGCAATCACATTATGTTAGTAATCAGCTGCCAAACTACATATATCACTGTCCTTCATGTCAACTGACATATTGGACTTAGATTCTACTGTTTTCTTGGCGTATTTACCCATTTTCACAAATATTTATATCAAAACATTTTTTTACATTTTGAATAATTGCTCCTGATGAAAATAAGTTAATTATAACAATAAACGTAAGAGAGGTAGGGGGAGACCTCGATTGACATTCGCAAACATACTAGAGGAAAGTCGAGTAAAAGGCATGGACCCCCCAAAGGGCATGTATGAAGAGGTTAATGACAGTGGACGAGGAGAAAGAGCTATGCAGAGACCGTAGCTTTTGGTGCTCTGTTCTCTCTGACTACCCCGCTAGAGATACAGCGTGAAGCTAGTTTTGTTTTACTTTTTTAGTTTTTACAACATGAACCTTTTTATTTAAATAAAATCTTGAAAATGGCCAAAAGAATTAAAAACACGACAAACCAAAACCTATATATAAAGTAAACAAATGAACACTGTCAATTCTAGCTACATACAAATGTATACAAACTTATATCACATTCCAAATTATGAAACCTAACAAATAAATGAACATGAAAAATTAAAGAAACATCCGAGAAAATTGGACGTAAGCCAAACCAAACAAAAATGGTACAGTTGAGAGTCAAAAGATATTTTATTTAGGGTTTTATGCTGAATTCTTCTTTAAGCAGATTCAAAACTAATTTAGGACCTTAAAATCTCTTAGTTTGAATAGATATTATTTGTAAAATCCAAAATCTATTCTTTGCTCTCGCTTTTTTACGTGTTAGTATTCTAACATGCCCCTTACACGTCATAGTACCATGCATAACACGTCGTATGTGTATCATGAGGAATGGTCGAACAGCACGACACCTACACTTGCTTGACGTCGTCGATACAAAGACCACTGCTTTGTTTTAAATGTGTTTATTTTTTTTTATAATTACTTTGATTTCGCCGAATTTTTTAAGACACTTTGGGACTTTTAAATAAGATGATTTGGTTAACTATCTTAGAAATATTGAAAATATGTAAAGCAATTGTTTGTCCCAACGTGTCTCAAAAATCCCAACGCTTGTGATCGCGTGTATCAAACCAACCAGGAATACACGGAGGAGTTCCGGGACATCGCGAAGGGCAAGTCCAAGGAGAGCCTCCCGACTGGGCCTATCACACTCCTCAACCAACGGCCAGTCAGCGAAGACGTACGTCCTATAATACATCACAGAATATTTATTTCTGGATAACGTTTATTTTAAAATGAGAAAAAAATATTTTTATCTGTAACCTATTTTTTATGGCATAAAAATGCAATTAATCTTTAAAATGTTATTTTTCGTTCAGAAATACGTATTCTGTGAATTGGTCCTATTCAAAACACTTAAGAATATTTGTTGTCAGTGTTTGAATGAGATCGTTTTTATGATTTTTTTTTTACGTGAACAGCAACTTTCAAGTCATATGAATTTGGGATATGTAATTTGCTGTTAACGTTTACTTAAAAGTTATAAGACAAGGGGCTAAACACATTTTTCTTCGTTTTCAGGAATATTTATTAATAGAAGAAATACAATTTTTATAGCAATATTTTTTAAATATTTTTCTATAAGTGTGGTTAGGCCCATTTGTGGGATTTAAATGAGAATGAAAAGCATAGATACCAGTCTCTTTAGTGTTCGCTAGTATGTTATACATAGAAATTCTTTGCATGAAATACGTTTTTGTTTAGATATTAGTAACCGGTGTATGGGTCATTCTCATTTCGATCTTTATATTACATATGCTTTATTATATCCCCAATTTTTATTATTTATACTCTTTTTTTATATTATCGATCAATGTTGCATGATGGATGTTGCTTTATCGATATTATGCATATTGGCACGTTTTAAAAATAATTAACCTATTATTAGATATACATTTTTATAGTATTTCTTAACTTATTTATGTAATTATATTTTTAATCGTATTGAAAATATAATTGAAGCAAACAATAATTAAAAAACATATATTTTAATTCCCGTTAATTTTACAATACATCTGGCTCGAAGGACCAACTATTATAACTTGTGTTAATGATTCAGGAACTACCACCAATCACGAACAACAAAGCGGGGAAGACCCCTAACCACTCAGAAACGCCCAACAACGTTGTCGTGCAGAACAACACTAGCGCTAACAACACTATTGACAAGAAAAATATAAGTGCACCCATAGCTGTTACGTAAGTACTGTTTTATTATATTATAAATGGATTATTGATTGTAATGGTTTTTTTTTCGTTTCACCTTTATGCAAAGAATAGTATCTAGTATTAATACACTCCGTTCCTCACTTTTCACCGATTTTAAATGGGTCACAATAAGAAACCAATCGAAATGCTTATCTCTGTAACGCTCACCGTTTTTAGCAGTTCTTATCACTAAGATGCCTTGCTCTGTTGTTCCTTGTTTCTCGACAAAAATGAACATCAAACAACAATGCTCATTAAACAAAACTGTTCAACTGATAAAAAAAATGAAAAATAACAATTGCCAGCCGTCACCGGAAAAAATTGCGCCAAATCAATTTCATCCCTACTTCCTGAACACAACATAAAGATAAAAAAAATCTTTATAAAGTATTTTAAATGGTATTTAATTTATCAGTATCCAGCATTTAGATATATACGCATGTGGACCGTCGTGCGCGGCGCAGTGTCGCTCCCTCAGAGATGTTACATATTCGCGATACACGCTCAGTGAATTTACGGATTTCGCCCATTTTGAGTTAGTTTTGATTAATTATGAATATTAATGTTTTATACTATTTACTTACTTTATTTTTAGGTATTGTATTGTTTAAATTATTGTTGAAAAATTTAAATATTTTAAATTCACGTTTACAGTCTGACTGGATATCGCTGCGACGACGAAGACAGCTACTCTCAAATCAGATGTCTAATCAATTCCTTTTCATCATCATTATTACAGCCATTTTAACACCCACTGCAGGACACTCCCTGATCAATTAACAAACACTAATTCTAAATTCCAGAAATGGCACAGCACCAGCACCTAAATCTGCTAAAACATCTCCTGCAAAGGATAGCCTCGGCAAAGACAATCCTTTCGAAGAAGAAGAGTGGGACGAGGAGTCGGGGGGAGCCCTCACCGACACGGGCGAGCCCGGCGTGCCGGTGCGCGCGCTCTACGACTACACCGGCGCCGAGAGCGACGAGCTTAGCTTTAGACAAGGTAGGAACGTTGACCTAGCCTAGGTACCGAACTTTTATTTTGAGTGATAACCAAGAGAACTTAGCGTTAAGTCACTGTGTTCTCCACTTTCCAAGTTATTCAATGTGGAGTGGTATCATAAGAAATTATGTGTAAAATAAATAAATTATTGTGAAAAATTCTGTGATGCAAAATTAATGCTTGCGTCGTTGCTTGTAAGTGTTAAGGTGTTTAACAGTAATTAAATTTTCTTATGTGAAATATTGATTATTATTCAAAAATGGTTGTAAAATGGTTCTCCACTTTTAAGTGGAAGAGTAAGTAGTGGAAGAAAATAAACACCATATACTTTATACTAATAAGAATAACATACTTTGTTCGAGTTGAGCTAAACTAACTCAATAATAAAGTCAATAATTTGATCGCTATGCAGATGACGATGATTCGTGCTTCGAATGCACGTGGCACGTTGAGCGGTCGATCTAGCGTCTACTGACTGAGGCTTGTATGACTCTGATAACAGATCTTATCACACGGTTACGGTCTCACGATAACATAGTATCACGATATAGACAAGCTTTGTACATATACGCAAATATCGGGTGGAAATAACATTTCAAGTTTCACTAAAATAAAATATAAAAATTGTAATAAGCAATATTGTTTTAGGCGATTTATTCGAAAAACTAGAAGACGAGGACGAGCAGGGCTGGTGCAAGGGGCGCAAGGACGGCCGCGTGGGGCTCTACCCCGCCAACTACGTGGAGCCCGTCGGACACTAGCCACTCAGCACAATGTCACTGCTTACTCACAATAATCGAAACTTTTACTTTTTGTTTGTAAAAAATATTTTTATTTACTTTTAGTTCATTAAAAAAAGTAGATTTAAAATCGCTGTTTTAGAAAAAATTTAGTCTAGTCCTCTAGATGTCAGTTGCACTGAGGCCGTCGTGGAGCAGCGGCACAGCGTCTGACTGTAAATGTGACGGTTGTGGGTTCGATTCCCACTCGGGGATTGAATTATTTTCATTTCTTCGCTCTGGTAACAAGACAAAACGCGGAGTTGAGTTCCGCCACTTTGAAAATATGGTGATGCGTGGGGATCGAATTGTTTTAACATTAAGTTCCCTCTGCCTATCCTGATATATGCGGGATACAGCGTGAAGCTATAAATAAAAATATTATTCCAAAGTACATACGATAAAACATTGTATGAAGGCAATATATCACATAAAATTAAGTTCATTTTATTATTATTATAATAATAGTCGTTTTTTTTTATTGATTCAGAAATAGCCATTTATGAGTATGCCATTTCGAAATGTAAAAAATAACGAAAAAATTTAAATCTTTTGCCTTTTTTATGTGACTTTGTACTTCTGTGAATAACGGTTACATGTTTCCGGTTTTCCTTGTGGTTTTAGAAAGTGTATAGAGTAAGAGAGCGGGACTAGTATACACATATAGAAGAGTTATTTGTGTTGTATTATACATTCATTCATTAAATGATATTATGTTATCATTTATTATAAAATGATGTTATGTTATTATGTACCAGACCCGCTCTCACAAATAAATTATATAAGAGACCTAGTAAATAGTAAGCAATGTGAGCTGTGCGTCGGTCGTTCTTCAACCGGCCTCGAATTCTGTACCATCGACCCCGATCGTCGCGGCTCAAATTTTCGACGCTTTTTAACATCATTTTTTTAAAAAATAACATTCGCGGCCCAAGTTTTTACAAGTTTTAACTGATTTGTGGGTATTTTTGGAGGATATTTGTACAATGTGGAAACCAAAAAGTGTTTTAGTGACGTTTACTGACTTAGGTATAATTTGCGCGACGACCACCGAGAGAGGCGGCTCGAGTTCCACTACAAAGTAAGCTATGTATTGTAAAACTACTAACAATGTATATTCAACGAAAGTACAATGGACACACGGAAGTTCGAGTCAGAATTTTAGATATGTAGTTTAATTTTGTATGAACCCGCTGCCTCCTCGGTATATAGCTAAGCCAAAAAGCCAACTTATGTAGCAAATGGACTCCCGCATTATAATATATTGTGATATATATTTATATATTAGTAATGGGTGTCTCGCGGTTGTCTGTACATAATTGTATGCGCATAGAATATTTATTTCATAATGTATATAATGTACGATAAGGGGGCGAAGGCCTAACGAAGCCCCCCACTAGTTATAGACGATTAATATATTATGAGAATGTTTTTTTCTTTTTTTTTCCTTTTATACCTCGTCTTAGACAGTTTTCGTTTTATCGATTGACACGTGACGCTCGTAGGTCATTATTATGTTAGAATAGTGCAGTTGTTTTGTTTTGGGTCCAGAGAGATGGAAATCTTTGTATTATATTATTATTATTATTGTCAGTTATCAGAGAGCGTGGTTCAGGACCACATATGTTAATATATTATTAATATTGGTAAAATAAAATTGTTACATATGACTTTTTGGTGTTTTATTTTCTTTTCTCTATACAATTTTAATGGTAAACAAATTTTAGCCACATATTATATAATTGTACAATAAGTTCATCATAATCAATGTTTGTTGCAAAAAAAATTAAAGTATAACTTTGAAAAAAAAATGTTTTTATTAAGTTACCTGATATAATGTAAAAACAAAAGATTAAAAATTTATAATATATAATTTGTTTTCTTTTTATTAAAAATTTAAAATAAAACAATATTCAAATTCAATATAATGTAAAACGTACTATGATTTTGTTCCCCCTAAAGAATGGTAAAGGCAAAAATTTTAAGAAATAAATATATTGACAGTTGCATCTCAATACATTTTTGAAAATGTTATGTACGTTTAGAAGAATATTAAAGTTTTTCCAAAATTGATGATGTACATGATATTAATACTGGAAATAGGAGTAAAGTTATTGCACCTGTAACCCGATTACAGACCCGCCCGACGAACCCGCTTTTACAACAGGATCCCAGAAAACGTCCGAGAATGTTCTATATCACTATTTAAAAAGAGTTGTGAAAAGACGTTTGTATGTTAAAGGTTATCACCAAATTAATGATTTTGTAAATGATAACACGCCTTGGGAATGAAATGCTCGCTCCAGTCTGTTTCAAAGTATCATTGTCAGAAACGTTGAAATGTGATTTTGTATAATTGATTTTAAAAAAATAGGTCCCGCCTCGTTTCTTGCGCCGGTTCTTCTCAGGTCTGAGACATTAACTTTAGTGAAC
>DWMY01002420.1:0-11859 GCA_018249775.1 Heliconius hecalesia formosus
AATGGTGTATTTAAATAGTTAATAATATATTTATTAAAACCAGAGAAATTTTAAACAGTTTCATGTAATGCGAAAATTATATTTCCTATTCGTCATAGGGTCATTTTTTCTGAAAAACACAGATATAAATAAAGAACAATCTTTCCAACAAAATTATTTGTTATAAAATAATCGAGAAAGAATAGAAGAAGAATGTATTGATTTAGACAATAAAATATATATATACTGTTCTAGACATTCTCTGCTAGAAACATAAATTAGTGAGAACACAATTAATGAAAACACTGTGAACTATGTCACAATCAAAATAGTAAAACAAATTCTCATTCAATAAAAACAAAGCCAGTGAAAAATAAATAAAAATAAAAACACACCAGCGAAGTCGATCTGCGAAATTATCAGGCAGAATTCAGTTCCAACAAGGAAATGTTTCGAAGCACAATAACGTACTTGCGCTAGCTGTAAGCGGATTATGAGAGGTTCTAAAGTAGGCAGCTTTGAAACTCACAAGAAAAGCAATATCCATTATCTTGGCGGGCTTTGTGAGCCGACCGCCCATTGTCGGCCTGGCCCGCGTTGTTTGGTCGCGCCGATACAAAGGACTTCTGCCGCAAATAAACATCAAATATCATGAAAACACTCAACTAATATGAGTAGATACCTCGCATTCTAGAGCACATTTGCATAGGACTGCACTTTCGGTTATTACGTTTTTTTCCTATAAATCAATATATTTGATCGTACAAGTGTATATCCTTTACACAATCTCAATTTTTCGGTAATATAAAAAGTAAAAATGGATATGAAAATAAAAATGAGTTACTAAAGCATGTCAGTAAAAAGAACTTTATAAAAAATACCTTCGAGTTAAAGACTGTGTGTGTTGTGTGAAGAGAGAGTATATTATACTATATTTATTTATATTTCAGTTTAAAAGTATATAAGTCAAAAATACTACTTAAAATAAACATACATAAAATTCACAGCCTTTAAAAATATTTGAGTAAGACACAAAATCAAAAATAAATCAGTTTCACACTGTATCCCGCAAACAACAGGGTAGGCAGAGGGAACCTAGTGTAAAGACACTCCGTCCCCCACGTTCCGCTAAATTTTGGAAGCATTGCACTTTGCATCAACACCAGGGCGAAGAAATGGAAATATACATTTAAATAAATAGTTCATCTCCTCCAGTGGAGATCGAACCCATAACCACTCGATTTTACAGTCACACTTTGTGTCGCTGCTCTACGACTGGCCTCTAGTTGTGTAAAAAAAACACAATTACTTGCCAATACTAATATCAATTTTCTAATAGATATTGACTTATACTGAACGATTTGAATCTATCCTTGACCTTTTTAATATCTGAAAAAGAATAAAAGCCAAATATTAAATTAATTATTCATACTAAAATCAAATCTCAATAAATATAAAATAAAATCCTTTCATTAAAAAAATATTCCTGCCATGTTTATATTAACAGTTTATTCCAATTTGGTCTACCATAAAACAAACATTGCGTGAACATCAATCAAAGTCTTTAGTGAAATAACATAAAAATAATTTCATATAAAATGTTGTATTTGTAAAACTTAACGTTTTAAAAATTTTAAATTGTTGATTAAATGTATTTCTTTTTCACTTTCTAAATTTTTTTAAGGCCTGTATTAAAACTTCTCTTAATCACCGATCTGTAAAATAAATGTAACGACTTTGAGATAATATACACGCATTGAACAAATTTTTTTTTTAGCTTTACGCCATATCTCATACATGACAGAGTAGGCTGATGGGACTTGGGAAACTAATGTTAAAACTCTTTGTTTCCCAACAAAGCATTTCCGTTCCCCACCACCGTATTATTGTGGCATTAAGTGGCGGAACTCAACGCCGCGCTTTGCCTTATTATTAGAGTGAGGAAATGAACATATAAAAAGTTTTATTTATCCAAGTGGGAATCTAACCCACAACCGTCGCGTTTACAGTCGTGACGCAAAGACGTGCGTCTTTGCGCCACGACGGCTCAACCAATATATAAAATCGACATAGTTTTTAATTTAATATAACCGTGTACTGAATTTAATCAAATTAAATAATACTTTATCCAAAAAGTACATAAATATAAAGTTAGTTAGTTAGTTAGTTTAGTTTAGCTAAATATTAAATTACAAAATATTTTGCATTAGTCTCTCTTCTTAGCGATACCACGCGCGGGCAATATTCACTCTAAATAAACTAAACATCTCCAACTCCATCCTCCACACATACATCCCAGAACACACATCTGTATCAAGTTAATGACAAACAAGACATCGAAACACCCTCGACTACAAATATTGGAAATGCAACTGATGTTAATTGTACGTTATTGCTAATAGACGACTCGTATTACTTCCAATGGTTGCAATTTTAGAAGCCGAAATATTTTAAAATTTATTCTAAAGAAGTTCACAGAAACGAACGAAGAAAAACGGGAACTTGGCCATACAATCTCTGGCAACAATCTTCGTTAAACGTTCGTCTTCTGCTTAAAACTACTTCTCGTTCATTCAATTTTACTAATTTTCTTCAAAGCATGTTACAACTAAATGTAATTTAAAGAACTTTTACATATTTAAAAAAATACAAAACTTCTTCTCTCAGTGTATTTTAGCTTTAGTAATTTTTGCATTAGTATAGACAGAAAGCTCTGAGCAACTCGTTTATTTGTGTTTTTCACTATTAATTTATTAATAACAATATTTTAATTGTTGTAGTAAACATAAGATCTAACCAAACGAAACCGGCTAAGTTCAAGTCAGACTTGGCTGGAATAATGACCATTATCAATAAAAACGCAAAAAAAAATCGGTCACGCGCAATGCGAGAGGTTTTATTTTATTTTTTGTAAATATATCTAAAAATAAATAATATTTTTAGATATATTTACAAAAAATAAAATAAAACCTCTCCCACTGCGCGTGACCGCAAACCCTCATAAGACATTACACCCTCTCGTCCGAAGACTGCAAATATTTACGTATCAAATAACACACACAGCACGCGCTAACTGACATTTAGTAAACAATGCCCCGTATTAGTGTTCTACTTAGATACTCGATAAATTCTAAGTAAACCTGAACAAGCTAGAATGCGTCGCTTAAACAACCACACCTGTAAAGTTTATTTCGTTTTAGAAGTTGCACTTTAATTAAAACGTGTTTGAATAACAGGAATTTCTGGAATAGCTAGATACTGAAAATCCTATGTTCTGCGTTCAGTATAAAGTGTTCTTGTGTGCTTAAAATAATTTAAGGAAAGTAGAAGAATTAAGTAAATTTTAACCAAACAACTATTTTCGAGAATTAAAAAAAAAAAAATTTTGGTAATGCACTATACAAAACGCTATTAATTATTATTTAGACTGTAAAATCCTATGCGTAAGCGTAAATGGTGACGCATTATCATGCATCTGGTATTGAGAAATCAACGACAAAATTCCTGTAAGTAATTCGTAAGCTGTATTAAAGCGCAGCTCGGTGCAGTTAAATATATAACGCAGGAGTACTTATAGTTTAGTAAAATCCAATCACAAACTTTGTTAAATAATCAGAAATAGGAGGTGAAAATATTTGAAAATATATAAATATACATACACCAACCACAACCACGCCATCAATTTTACGCCACTTTGTAGAAAATACATATAATTCTCATTATAAAATAAATAAATAATTAAATAAGAAAATTATAAGTTAAGGCTAACGTTAACCTAATTTACCATTATTATAACAAGTATAACATAGCTGTATTACAACAAACGAGTCAAGTTCCCGGCTAGTACCAGTAATTGGTACAAGTACCTCTCCAAGTCCTAACTAATACCAGTAGTTCAATAATGTATTATGAATTATTTTCTGGGAATACGAGAACACGTATTGGGTTATTATCGGTTATTCATATATAAAAAACGTATATTAATAGAAGAGCGAAGAAATGAAAATATAAATTTAAATACACATTTCATTTCCTCGAGTGGAAAACGAACTCACAACCCTTTGTGCCCTTACAACAACTGGCCTCAGTTGTGGCATAGTCAGGTATAAACACAGTCGGTCGTCTAATATTTCAACATTTTTAAAGCGTGAACAAAATTTGATTACTAAAAATTATTAAAAAAGCTCGGCTCTCTAAGTGCCCTTATTTCGTTCGTTTTACATCTACTTTGCAAAAATACTCGATGTAACTCTCACCCCAGCAGGCAACAATACAGGACTAATGAAATATCAACAGTCATGTATATAATATACCTTCACAGCAATTTATTTTTAATTAACGTTCTATCATCACAATTCGTTTAATTCAAATTGCAATTTGTTTGACTTACGCACGCTTATTACGGGCTGAGTAAGTTTAATGTACTTTTTTAAATTCACGCTGTATCCCGCATGTAGCAGGCTAGGTAGAGGGAGGCTAGTGGTAAGACAGTCTGCTCCCTAAGTAAGTAAGTGGTAAGACTTTCCGCCGGATTCTGGAGGCATTCGTTTCCTCGAGTCTGAAACGAATCCATAATCTGTCGCGTTTACAATGACACATTTGTGCCTCACGACTGGCACTTTAAGACATTTTTTTGACATTTTTTTAATAATTGCAAATATTTAACGTAACAAGAGATGAACGCACCCCATAAACTTCGAGCTCGAGATCGATTGTTAACCGACTTCAAAAAGGAGGAGGTTAGAGGAGGTAGATTCGACTGTATTTTTTTAATGTTTGTTACCTCAGAACTTTTTACATGGTGAACCGATTTTAATGATTTATTTTTTATTTGAAAGCTAGTGCTTCTCGTGTGGTTCCATTTTAATTTGATCCATATCTGATAATGATATCCATGAGAAAATCACGTAAATATTACATTTGTATTAAGTATGTGCGCGACAAATTAACAAATAACTCAATATTCCACTGTCCGATTTTGACATTATTTGTTTATTGAAAAGGATACACTTCAAGGATAATTTGGTGAAAATTTGGTTAGGTTCTGATAATGAAAACCGTGACAAAGTAACGAAACTCTTCAATTTTTAGGACCAAATATATAGGATACTCGGGTGCATTTTTCGGGCAAGGCTTATCCGGTTATTTAAGTCACCTACCATAAAGACTTTATGGTCAAGTATTTGCACATGATGATGATCAGTTGAATTCCTTAACTCTTTTGAATAAGGGTTTGATCTGAGGCAGAATATCTGTTTGCATTGCGATATGAGGCAAGAACAGGAAACAGAAAATGTCATAATTAAATTGTATAGCACTAAAACCTAATTTTTAACAAAAAGAAAAACCGACTTCAAACAACGAGCTAAAAATTAAAAAATAAGTTTACATAATGTAAAAGTACTTTGATATTGTTAAACAAAAATAATTAAAAAAATATTTTATAATTTTGAATGCGGTGTCAAGCTAATGCTACATCAACTTTACTACAATATCGAATTACTAAGCCTGTTTGTTTTACTTGGACGTTGTTTGAAGTCGATTTATCTTTTTGTTAAAAAAAAAAAAATAATAATTCTAATAATATATGCACTTAGGTGTGTTTATTTTAAGTATCTTTAAATAAAAAACACTGTATGTACAATCGTAACTAAGAAGTAGAAACCTGGCTATCCTGACCATACTATTAAGTATATCAGATTTATAATATGAAAATATTTTCATATTCTCGCTAGCTTAAGTATAACAGATTTATAATATATAAGGCAAAGCGAGGCGCTGAGTTTCGCCACTCAACACGCAACGCCTACAGAATTCGGCGGTAAGTACGAAATCGAAGTGTCTTAATGAGAACGGTATGTATAGCAGTAGACTCCCTCTGCCTACCCTGATGTGTGCGATAGACAGCGTGAAGCTATAAATGGAAATATTGTATTAGAAAAGTATACTTGTGCGTATTTCCATACAAATCGGACGTCAAGAAGTGCAATCGAAATAACATTACAAAAATGTGTTATATTGAATTTAAATTAGACTAATAAAGAAATCCTATAAAATAAAGTAGCTACGTAGAATAAATAAAAAAATAGAAAACATCATAAAATTATAAAAACATAACTTCTCGTATATTATTTTAAAACAAATTTACATTTTTGATCTATTGTGTATTTGAAAGCACTTTTATTTACACGTTTCTATAAAATTAACCCGCTTTTAATGTCGGTAACAAGCGATTAACTACAAAACGACTGCGCTAAAGTGCCCGTTTAAATGTACTGTAAGAGAATAAGCCTTGTTTGGACTAATTAAGTTTATGTTTCATTTAGTTTTACACTTTTTATTTATGAATTGATGGTAGAAACCATTTTAAATGAATATGTGGACGTCATGGCGCAGGAGCACAAGCGTGCGACTGTAAAAGCGACAGGTTGTGGATCCGGTTCCCGATCGAGGAAATGAAATATTTGATAGTTTCAATTCTTCGCTCTGGTAGCGAGGCAAAGCGCGTCGTTGAGTTCCGCCAGTCAACACGCAATACATCCACAATTCGACGGAAAGTAGGGAACGGAAGTACCTTAAAAGGAAACGGAGTGTCTTAACACTCGATCTCCATTACCTTCGCTACTTTTGGCGGGAAACATGGTGAAGCTAATATTATCCATTCTAAGTCGGGAGTATAAAATTAATACATCGCTTATGCCCCATTCCACTTTACCGGTAAACCATTAAGCGTTACCCTCTACTCAATACCACAATATGTTCATCTAATGGCTAAGTCAACCCAACCTTTTTCTGGGCGGTAAAGAAATCTTTTAGAAATTATATATTTCTATACATTTCTTTACGTATTACGTATTGTATATTAAAGGCAGAAGGAACTTAGTGTTGACACACTCTATTTCCCACTATCCGCCGAATTTTTAAGACCTTCTTGAATTATGGAAATTGAGTAATTTTGGTATTAATAAGGCTTTACTCACGTTTTAAAATATATATAAAAGTGTAATAAAAACCTAAATATGCAAAACTTTTATTTAATCTGATTAAAGGAACCCGTTAAGTTGTTTCAGACCATTTAATTTGTGCAACCACATTAAGTAAACAGCAGTTCTCCTGAAATTCTCTTTTCCACTTTAACTTTGTGCATATTACATTATATTATGTTAACAAAGAGATTGAGCGAATTAAAAAATTAAAATACCATTATTGTATATATAAAAGAAATTTAAAAACAGAATTACTATTACTTGTGACTGTAAACGCGGCAAGTTGTGAGTTCGATTTTCACTTGAGGAAATAAAGTATTTAATATTTTCATTTCCTCGCTCTTGTAACGATGTAAAGCGAACGTTGAGTTTTGCCACTCAACGCAATGCTGCTCGAATCCGGCGGAGAGTTCGGCGACCTTACCATGCCTCGTACAAGCGGGATACAGTGTGAAACTAAAACAAAAATTAAGCAAAAACTCATATTTTAAATGTCTGTCATCTTAACGATAAATATTTTGTTATTAAGACCAAGTACTTATCTTCTTAAAATTAGATTGTATTATTGAAAATTTACTCTGCAACGGTAAGTTACTAGAAGTTATTATTTTTTTTAATCAGTTAAAAACAACAAAGTTTTAAATTAAAGCATAAATCAATGTAAACGGCAGTGTTTCTTTCAGTATAATAAAGAACTTGCAAATATTAATTTATATAAATTCATACACGTGCAACTATACATATTTAAACATCTTTGTATCCCTGATAACTGGTAAAAGAAAAAAACATAAGTAACTGAACGAACGTATCTCTTTGAAAAATAGTAATACAGTAAAAATATTAACAAAAGAAACTTAAAAAAATTAAGAAAATACAATTACATTATAATACTTTGTGAGCAATTTCTGCAAAAATAAATAAACTCAGAGGCAGTTTGATGTAAATATTCTTTTAAAGTAATCAAAATCCTTCTCTTATTCTAAACCTTTTATATGAAACACGTATGAATGAACGTGACGTGAAATAAAATTTCTTGCGCGGGTAGTACTCATTATGTAAATTGCTTTAACGATGTTCACATTATCGTCCCTAAATTGCAGTTATAAAGTTTCTCCGTGTTGCTAACTTACTACTACGTGTTGCGGCCGCCGTGACGCAAGGGCATAAGGATGAGACTGTGAAGTGACAGTTGTGGGTTCAATCCCCGCTCGAGGGAATGAATTATTCTTTAATAATTCATTCCCATTTCCATTTCTTCACTCTGGCACCAAGGCAAAAAATCTGGCGTTGAATTCCGCCACTCAACACGCAATGCCTCGAAATACTCGGCGGAAAGTGGGAAACGACTTAACATTGGGTTCCCTCTCCTACCCTGCTGTATGTGGGATACAGCCGTAAAACTGATTTAAATTTCTCATCTTCAATGTACGTTACTCTTAAATGGTAATTGTTGATCAACATTTTGATATATTATATTTCTTCACTTACGGTGGGCAGAATGTCTCATTATTAGGCCTTAGTTCAAGCATAAAGGTCGTGATATATATTTTTTGCTCCTATTATATTGAGGCTTTATTTTTTTGTAGGTTCAATGCCTACTTGAGGAAGTTAAATATTTAATATTTTTGTTTCCTCGCTCTGGTAACAAGGAACAATGTTATGGAGATTCGCCACTACATACGAAATGACTCCTGAATTCATCAGAAAAAATGGCACTGAAATGGGAACGGGGACGTGAACACTAGGTTCCTAGGCTGCTTTTGCCTACTACGCTACGTGCGGAATATAGCGTGAACCAAAACTAGTAGGTATAGTCAAAAATCCCAAAATATTTTTCACTGATCACTAGCTATATCGATATCAACTTTCAAAGCAACAATGTTACTAGATACAATTACAACAGCTACAAGCATATCCGTATAATTTCCATTAGAAATATAATATCTTAGGTAACCATCCATCGCGTACATCTCGAAAGGAAGTAAATATTTGATAGAAACGAAAGTAGGTATTTGCGAAATCTTATCTGAATTAAGGACGGCTTGAGTGTAGCTCAGGCTTAATTAAGCGTTTATTTCGAATTATCTCGACGGTGGATACGTCGTTAAATACTTACTTGAAATTAAATGTGTACTAATATTATATTTTTTTTATATATTCAAAGAGATTTAAGTTTGATAATTTATATTTCTATTTATAAAATGCTTTGTAGAGTTTTTTTGTACTTATTTAAAACATCTGGCAAAAAGTGCGTCGTGGCATAGAGTTTGACTATAAAAGTGATTTTCACATTGGGTTTATACATCAGTTAGCATTAAAATTTACACGATATCTACTTAAAAACTATGTAAAATATTGAATGTCTATTTTATACAATGTATAAATATACTTTATTTTTAAGGAAAAATATATCATATTATTTTTTTAATTTTTTTTTGTTGTTTTAGCAGCTACATGTCATTTGTCATAACCGCGCGACGCCGGTGGTGATAGTTGGTACGGGGAGTGTATAAGGTGTATTTAGAAATACTATAAAGACAAGAAGCGATGGAAATATTAAATATTCGAGAATTTCAAATAAAGTTGTTGATAACTGAAACTTTTAAGACATTGGGTGTTGGTGGCGGCACACAACGTAGCGCTTTGCTTGGTCACTAAAGAAAAAAAATTCATTATTTCATTCTTCCGAGTGAAAATTGAACCCACAACCGTAGCACGCTGCGCCACTACGGCCCACATAAAATATTTTTTGAAGCCGGTAAGTAAAATAATTATATATAAATTAATTGTTTCCAAGAAGAGCACGTCACTTCTACAGCGGTCCACGCTCGCGATACACTCGAAGGTTATTGCGAGTTTTATTAAAATCATAAATCCTGTGTCAAACACACCCGCGCACTCAACACTTAAAATCGTATTTTATGCTAAACAGCTACTTTCGTTATGGCGTCAGCAAAAATCTTATATAACAGAGAAACTAAATATATAGAAAACGTTTCTTTGTATTTGTATATATTAAAAAAATAAGAAAGTTTTCTAATAAGAAATTTTATACTAAAAACTGTTTAGGGTCCATTTCTATTTATTTGCTTAACGTTTTTCCTTAATGTGGTTTTAAAAATTTATTTAAAATGATTAATCATTGCCAATATAAATATACTATTATAGATACATTTTTTAGCTTCACGCTGTGTCCAGTACGTAGCAGAGTGAACTGAGGGAACCAAGGACATACTTTTACTAACTCAGCGCCCCGCTTTAACTCATTTAATGGAAATATTAAATAAGTCATTCCCTCGAATGTGAGTCGAACCCACAACCGTCGCCTTTACACGATAGTCGATACATACTCTATATTATAAATACGGTGCATGTATATATTATACTCAATACACAACGTTTATCGAATATTTTTACAAATTTGATATTATACGCACGTTCAGCAATGATCATTGTATTATTTCATATATATAGATAGTAAATAACGAAACAAACCATTTGTGCGTACAATTTAAACTGATAGTATTTATTTGTAGGTACTACATCCCGTTGGTCGTTAAGATAAAACACGATGACCCTCGTATATCATATCGTGATAACATTGTATTAAAGCTGCTGAAACCACATATCATCGCTGAAAACTTTATATTAATTCAGCAATAAAGGGAAAATACGTTCGAAGTTCCTAATTTAGAATGAAAGGTTAGTACAATAATGTCGATTTAATATTATTTGTGTAAGGTTATATAAAACAAATAGAGTTAACAACTTTTGGTTGAGTAAAGTTCGGAATGTAGAAGGGTAGGTAAACACCTAGTGAGTACCTAGTGTGAAGACACTGCGTTTTTCGTTTCCCGTCTGAATTCGAGATAATGAGTGTTAAGTGGCAGAACTCTAAAATATTATTCATCATGCAATGCCTCCATATTTCGGCGGAAAATCTTAACGGAACGGAACGGAAGCGACTTAACACAAGACTTGGAATTGGAGTGGCTCAATACAAGGTTTCCAGATTCTCTCTGCTCAACATTTAATATCTGAAATTTGAGCAGAAAATGAATAATGGAGTGTCTTTACACTACGTTCTCTTTACTTGCCCTACTAGGGCACTGAAGTGAAACTGGTAAACACTGGGATCTACCACGGCAAATATTTCTGTAGAGACAAAAAATGTACCTCAATTAAGATTTCAAAGTATAACCATCGCTTTAACTCAAACCAGCTAGACACAACCAAGTTACGATATTGACAACTAAAAACTTAACAAGTATATATAAGCGTGAGTTAAACAAGGTTTTCAAAGAAAGCATATATGTGTTTAAAATTAAACAAATCCCAACGTCAAAGATAATTAATATATAGAAAGTTGAACATTTAGTCTCGTATTCGCGTTATTTGCTAACTACCAGACTCCCCTTTGACGTCACTCCGCCCGCGCTGGTCGCGTGACTAGAGCTCTTTGTAATAGTTATCCTCGTTAGTAACTATGTGGCTTATCCTATATGTTTATTGCATGTTAACTATTTAAACTTTTTTTTCGCTTTACGCTGTATCTTGCAAACAGCAGGGCAGAGAGAACATAGTGTTAAGACACTCCGTTCTCAGATTTCTGCTGAATTCTGGAGACTAAATGCCATTTAAACGATTGTTTGAGATAAAAAATTCAGCATTAAACTGTTTTAGCATTCGCCTGTTAGCTTTTTTTCTTTTAATTGATTTTAGAGTTACCTAAAAGGGACTCTTAAAACAGCCACTTATTTCGAAATGAGGCCGAGGCCGGTCGTGGCGCAGCGGCACGAGGTGTGACTGCAAAACCGACTGGTTGTGGGTTCGATCCCCACTCGAGGAGATGAAATATTTACTTAAATTTATATTTCCATTTCTTCGCTCTGGT
>DWMY01002421.1:0-11858 GCA_018249775.1 Heliconius hecalesia formosus
TACATAAAGCTAATTATTTATTACACGTATATATTTTTGTAACTTTATGTTCTTTTTACCTATATAATATACTCTGTTAAATGTGCTGATGTCAGTGAATAATTTAATTTACTCATTCAGAAACAGCTTTAAATGTTAAATTATTGATTTGAAGGATACATAATATTCTTTGTAAAATAACTGTAATAATTGCATATTAGCTCCTGTACAGTTTTTAAATTAGTTACATATATTATATGAACGAACCAACCAAAAAATCTTTGTATTTACTTGATATTTCGTTCAAAATCGTTCTTTATCTCTTTGTTGAATTACGACTTAAACTTAACTGTTATGATTTATGAAGGTAATCTCCACTAAAAATTCAATTTTGTTTACTTTATTGTATAAAATATGATATAATAGTGCTTCAAAAATATATATTTTTATCAACAGTCATAAAACCCAGACGTTTCGAATGTCATTCTTTAGCCAAGGTAAGATTTAGCCTGGTAAGATTTTACCAGCGCGATTGCTATATAATATTCGCAGGCAAGCTAATGCCTTGAGTTCATTCAAATGACGATAACTTTTTTTTTAATGAACTGATTTTGATGAACTAAACTTTAGTAGTTAAGTTGAGTTAAAACAAAGCAATTGGTGAAATTTTCAAGTAAATCGGTTCAGTACTTTTAGAGAAAAATGTGGACAAAAAAATATCGACAGACAGACAGACAGACAAGAAATTAAAAAAAAATCTTTTTGCTTTCTATTATTATTTTTGTCCCTCTATCCATTTCAGTCAAAATTACTAAATGTACAGACAAAATATTTTTACTGTCTTGTTATATATATGTTTGTTTTTTTGTGTAATTTTTTGCTATGTTTTTTTTTTAAATCAACATTGTACAGAACTTGTCACCACCACCAGTGTTTTTCTATATACAGACTTACTAAGCCATATAAAAAGACAAATAACGTAATAAGTAACGATTCCAGAGTTAAATCAAATCGATGCGACAAATTTCCCCCAGGACTCTGGTTACTACGTGGGATAACCCTTACATTTCAATTTTAGTTATTTGACTCGTAGTATAATTAAAGTGTAACTCAAATATACTACTTAAACAAACAAAAAAACACTGCTTATATTGTATAAATGTCTCTCTTGGGAAATAGACGACTAAATGGAAATAATTTATCACTCTGTTGCGCCCACGACTATGTTTATGACGTAAATTGTTAAATGTTGTACTTTCCCCTTTCTATTAGAATTTAGCAAAATTTTATCTTAGTACTTCTCTATACTTCCCAAGGAACTTACACACCAAAATTTCAGAGTTGTCATTCAGTAACGGAAGTTTACTTATGTACAATAATAGATTTTAATAATAGATTGTTTTAGGCTATTTATGGAGCAAAAATTTTTTAAGCAAGCATTGTTCTGAACTGTTGATATTATAAAGATAACTAAAGTAATTTCATAGGACTGAGTGTCCTATTTAAGCAGTATACAGTTTTTTGTAATTATTGACTATAACGATGGGTTAGAGCAGCAATAAATGATGTTTAAAAACTAAAGAAAGAAGAAAAAAATATCGTTCACCAATAAAATAGCAAGATTAGGTACAGGACTGTAAAGATCGATTATATGATACAAAACAGTGTGGGCGGTTTTTACGTAACATTATGGAATGTGGGTGTATAGGCCAGGAGTCAACGAGTCAACTGAGTTTATTCAAATAATATAAAAGAAACATTAATTATATTTGTAATAGAGAAATAAATGTTTTTACAGTTAATTTAAATTACATTTTAAATTAATTAGTACTAATACAATGTTCTAATTTTATCGTTAATTTAAAATATACACAGGCATATATAAGTACATAGTAATAGTAATATTTCACAACTAATCGATTTTATAGTCTCACTTTGGGCCTCTTCGCTACGACCGGCCTCAATTTGTTTATTTTTATATAGAGATATAAGCTTATTAGATATAAGATATAAAACAATATAATAATAATATTAGTGGCATCTATGAAGTATTTATTTAAAAAAATGGAACTCGCTAGAAATGTGTTGAGACTGACAATGACAATTAGTGAGAATAAACATCTGAAGAAAAGTGATGCTGTGGTACCAACAATGATATGTATATGATAGCTTCACACTGTATTTCTAGTTTTACGTGACGTTCCTCCAGTATCTTTGATGCTGTGTTTCTGAAGGTCAACAGAGGTGAAACAAAAGTGAGCGGTAAAAAAGATAGGCGGTGCCCCACTTTTCTCACTTTTCCTTCATAAATCTTTTTTGTTATTCCTGCATCACCCATCCATTCGCACGTTTTTCTACATTATCAACATGAAAAGTATGATTGACTTATCCCTAGTGGACCAGTATATTTAAGATGAAACCGATACACGAGTGCTTAGGATGTCTTGGGAACAGACCAACATGTAGTCGTTCCTACAATATGGGGTCTATTTTCATTTTGAGGCAGCCGTACAAGGCGTCAGATTAAAGTCGAATTATCGCATAAGAAGCTGGAAGTTTTAAGATGCATCGATCAGAGTGAAATAAATGCTTCCAAAAAATTTTGGACACCTGTGAAACAGGAAATTGAAATGTTGAAGTATGCTGCGCCAATATATTTAAGAATTATATGAGGGAAGCAGCGATAGAAATATGTGGTAAATGAAAACGAGGTTTTATTAAAAAACACGACAAATAGAAGTAAAAGACACTGTAGAGTTCTCTCTACGTACGAATGTAGTAAGCATGTTAGGATCATAAGTTCTCGTATAAATCTCTTTAAAAAGAAAAATGACACAAAAGCACCAACCGAAAGAACTAGAAAAGATGAAGCGTGAAAATTCTGAGAAAGAAAGAGATAATGTTAACGAGCAACTTCCTAGAAAACACAAAATATTTCTGAAGAGATTTTAGTGATTCCCAAGGTTGTTTACTAATTTGCCACACGTTTTACAGTGGTGAGTAGAATTTATAAGGAGATATATGTATGTGATGATGCCTATGCCTCAATTAACAGACACACAGAATTTTGATGTCGCAGATGGTAAAATTAAAATACAAGTAATTGAGAATGTTACACGAAGAATAAAATGAGATAAGCGGCGGAAGCAGATTGAGTTACGGTCACGCTTCTTGGACTTGTTCTGGTTTTGGTGCAACTTACGCTAAAGAACAGGGGAAGTCCCGGACGACTATCAGTCCCAAACGAGGTGCAGGCCTCATGTCTTTGTCCCTTAACCAAGAATGTTTTTGAGCATTTATAAAATAGGAAAAGATGTTTGACAGAGGTGTAAAATATTTTGGGACCTTTGTTGTAAAGTCTGTTTATAAAGACCACTCAGCCTGTATGATTAAAGGCAAAAGCCCGTCGCATGTAATTAATAATAATACCAATAATAATACCCATAGATACGTCAATAATGAATCTCACCACCATCCTACACAGTAATCTACCATTGGCAAATCTTTATCACCTTACATTTAATTACCATTGTAGGTGAAGAATGCCCTTCATCAGAACAAGATGTCTGCTTCCCTCCAGCGTCGTCAGAAGAACAACAACCGACACTTCTACCATATGTGTGGGGGGTAACGACGATTGGCGACATCTTAAAAAAAGCTTCCATTAAAACTATATAAGTATAATAAGAAAGTAAACCAATATTTAAGACCAGTGAAATGTATGATACATGCTAGATAGTAACTGTGGCTTATCATACATTGTCCAAAAAAGGAGAAGCATTGGTATTAAAGGAACGAAGACATTTCCGATATCAAGAAACGACATATATGGAAGTCAGCTGTGTATGAGTAAACAGTGGATAAACCCAACCATTACATCAGGTCTTATGAATTCCAAACTATCGCTAAGGAAAACAGATATACCTCAAGAAGGATCGCGATAACGAGGCTAACGAAATACAAAGACATCTTAAGTAGAGAAGATATTTGGGACTTTTTGCCACCATTAAAGAGGAGATTTCGGCTGCCTTTAAGGAATATAATATTAATGATAACAGGAGAAAGGTAGCTTATTTTTTTATTTTCAATTAACCATTAAACTTGTCTAGACTACTTGATTATTATTTAGTTAAGTATTTAATATAATATTCATCTTCTTAATTTAGTTAAATATTAATGAGTAAACATAAGGAATTTGAAATTTGTGCGTTTCGGAGAACTGCCACCAAGTAAAAGTAGGAGTGTTTTTTCAGGCATATGCGTAAATCTATTGGATTTATATCCAATAATCTTTTATACTATGAAATTTTATATAAATAATAGGAAAAAGTGCGTATGTATAAGCTTACATATATAGGTATATATATAGCGTACATTATAAAATGTTTATATAAAAATAGAAGCTAAATTGTTAATATCTGTAAAATACATTTCAAAATATTATTTAGCAAAATAAATGCAAGTTTTTATAATAACTACACACACTTAATGAATGCATATTTCGGAAGTAAAATTTATTGAACAGTTAAAATTAACAATTCGTAAACAAGTCGTAGTAAATTATATTTACAATAATACGCTTGTAATGTATTCTAATAATTATTAGGGACGGACTCAGGAGGGTATGGTTACGTTACGCGGCGAAATTTTACGTGGGAAGATAGGCCAGGAGTTGAGTGACATTTCCCTTTTAATATTCAAAGAAAAATATAAAGTATTTTGTATTTTTCTTTGAATATTATACATATTATAATATACATCAATAACAGCTTATAATAGAAAAATAATGTTAGTTTTGTTCTGAGCTCATTGTTTTACCATAAAAACGTACATACATTCACGGTTTTTCTTTTTAATTATTATAAGATTTAGATTATATACAATAGTTTTCATCACCTAAATGGATCAGTGGATATATTTTATGATCTAGGCATATTTTATTATAGCACTTAAAAATAGGCTTCAATCTTGGTTTGCAACGTGTTTTAGATATATATGAGCATGAATTCCTCTATATTTATATATATATATATATATATATTTATATATATATATATATATATATATATATATACACACACATATATATATATATATATATATATATATATATATATATATATATATATATATATATATATATATATATATATATATATATATATATATATAATCTAAAGCCTTATCCACCTTTACAGGCCATATTATTTGATGTTAACGCCATTTAAAATTTTCAGTTACACACCTAATTTAGCCACCATCTCTCGTACTACAATGTAAATGAGAAGCGCGTGTACCGATTTTAATTAAATTCCTCAATCAATTCCGGCATTATGACGTGTATTTTGCAATTTTACGGTCGGCCATTATCTGAGTGACCTTATATTTATGGTTATGTCAGGGTTTATTATAGGTTGTATTACAACCTTGGAGATGATATGCAAGGACGTAAGGATATTGTTGTTCGCTTCTCAGAAGTTAAGATTATTATAAAGAATAATAAATCTCCTGAATGGAATTTAAACTAACATCTATTATGCACAATTTTACATTTTCATATAGCACTACTATGAACTCAATAATATATGACTTTATAGTTTATATGCACATATATTTTTTTAGCTTCACGCTGTATCTCGCATAAAGCAAAGTAGGCAGAGGGAACCTCGGAACCTATTGTTAAGATACTCCATTCCCATTAAGACACTTCGACCACCTGTTTTTCGATTTTTCGCCGAAAACTCGAGGCATTGCGTATTGATTGGCGGAACTCAACGCCACGATTTGCGGTACCGGAGTGAGGAAATGGAAATACTAAAAGTTTAATTTTCCCAGAGTAGAAATCGAACCCACAATAGCTTACAGTCACATCCCGTTGTCGGGTCACGACGGCTTCAGATCAATATCGTTACAACCGAAGACTAACATATATATCATAAAAAAAATAAAAAATCTATCTAACAATAACCTAACAAAAATTTTGAACCTGTTACCTCCACACAATTAATTAAGCACACAACATATAGCGTAAGCAAAACAATGTATGTAAAGATAATAATACATTATGTACAGTACATCTTTCGGTCTGTGAAGAGGCAATACGGCGTCGTAAATAGTCTACGCCGTAAATGGTCGGTCAAAGTTTACGATATCCTATTGAGTGATTGATATTGGATTTGATACTGGTTTAGTTACACGATTGGTTTTTGCCGTTTTTAAGGTCTTATTATGTTTATTTTTATGACTCAGTCTCAAGACTCGTCTTTTAAACGCCTGGAAATAAATATAACTACGGTCCAAGTTTGTACTAATTCTCAAGCGATCTCAAGATTTAAAAATTGGACGGAAGGTGACGAATTATCTTAAAACTAGTGTTTCTCCCCTAACTGCTTTACAGAAATAAGTGTAAAGCTGTAAATGTTCATGAGATAATCCAAAAACATCGAACCCACACCACACAAACACACATCCAACACGACCTAACAAAATGACACTTTATATTGAAGCAAAATTATTTTAAAATACATTCGTGTATTTGAAAATATAGATACGTAATGCAAATATTTTTCTCGTAGAATTCATACTGCCTCTATTCAGAGCGTCGACAGGCTTGCTATTGGAAAATTGGATTTCAACTGTCTCAACTGAAACACGAGCTAAAGAATTACCTACACCTTCATTTTTCATCCTTTTATATAGAACGGATATAAAATAAAATACTTTTCTTTTATATTAGAGATGTATTTAACATTATTTTATTTTATAAATCTTGTTAATTATACATATATTTACTAGCTTAGTCGTGGTTCGAGCATGCAACTGTAAACGAGAGAGGTAGATGTAGATTCGGTACACTCGAGGAAATGAAATATTTAATATTTTTATTTTCTCGCTCTGCTAAACAAAAAAAACTATATATATTAGAATGATATTAGAACGTGTAACATGTAAATAAACTGTTAAGCTTTATAATATAAGTAAGTATAGATTTTACTTTTCTGCTGAAATGCTTAAAACTTTTTAATAATTTTAAAAATTCTACACTAAAGTATTTTATTTACAAAACGTATAAAAATTTCAGGTAGCCGAATTTGAACCGGCGTCTCTTAGAAACCGTCCAAACTCTCTGACCGCTACGCCATACGTTTTCATCAAGCTACGTAGAAATTCCTATATGCTTGTTACAACTTATTTATTGACAGCCAAGGAGGCTCTTTCTTACTAATTCAATTTTCTCTAACTCTTGAACTACAGATAATCATCTATAACATCTGTTGGTTAAAGCGGAAGTCAATAACCCTCCATTATGATAGGAAGCTGTATCTAATTAACCTCGCATCAGGTTATATCTATCGTCACACTGTTACACATAAATTAATTGCAACATAATTATGTTCAGCTTTAATATTATGCTTCTGTGGAATGTGTAATTTATAGTTATAGATATACATATAATGCTACGTACATATTTGGCAAAGTGGCATAGCGTCCGGCTGTAAACGCGACGTTCGTGAGTTCGATTCCTACTTGAGAAGATGAATTATTTCAGTTCCTCCTTCTGGTAACAAGGGAAACGCGGTGTTGACTTTCGTCGCTCTTTCAATTAGACTTCCAATATTTCGAGAATTGCGCAAAATACGATGAACAGGCTGTCTTAACATTAAGTCCTCTCTGCCTGCTCTGTGTGAGTTATAACGTGAAGTTAAAAAAAAAAACATTTTGTCTGTTTTTAGCCGTCTGCGTGACGCAAAGGAGGGTAATGCGTTTATCATTCTATGTGTGTATGTATGTGTGTTCTTATGTGGCGTTGTGGATACCAAGCTCATTGGCCAAATTTCATGATTCTTTCGTTAATCTATTCGTCTTAACCTTACGGGAGTCACAAAGAGTTGAAGAAAATGTTCTATCTGTTGATCTTAATGAATTATTGCGCTTGAGTTTTTTTCTTTTTGGTTTTATGCAACATAATTTTATTTTTAAAAAATATATCTAAAACTACTTAAAAATATATGACATTCGGGGGCTTACTCTATACTGTGAAGCTACTTACTCGTGAGAATGGATTTTCTTCACTATCTAACACTAGGGTTTTACATATCAAAATTCAAAGTGAAAGCTTCAGTCGAAGCTTCATAACGGAGCTTAACTTACTTAGCAACAACACTCTACCGTCAGTTCAGAAGTAAAATATTCTAGTCTGTTAAGAACAGACTAGATATACGAAATTTTAATATTTAGAATAATTTGTTTCAAATATTATAATATATATAATGATATGATACAAAAATTAAATAAAGGAAATAATCGAGCATTTAATAATTTTAAAGTGTTATTTCACACTAAGAAACAAAAAAATATTTTTTGTACATTTGAAAGTAACAGCGTACAAACTCGCACCTCTTGGGAAAACCTCAAAGCTCGCTGACCACTAAACTATAAGCTCTTATCAAGCTAGATCAAAATTATTATACGTTTATAACAACCGGATGTACAATGCTAGCAATGAACCTTAGGTAGTGAAAATTTGTAAAAATCTACAGAGATACTAAAAACATAAATAAGTTGGAATAGGCGTATAAGAATTTCGACATAGCTTGATAGGTGCTCATAGTTTCGACGGTTTCCAAAGAGCATGAGCTCGAGTCCCGCTACGTTAAAATTTTTATGTTTCCTGAAAATTTAATTAGATATCGGCGACGTTGATTTCCACCACTTAACACGATATTTTCTTTAAAATTCGGTAGAAAATAGGGAACAGAAATATCTTTACGGATACGGAGTGTCTCACTTTGTGCGGGATACAGCGTGAAGTTGAAACACCTGATTTCGTATCCCGCTCATCGTAGTTGAAGTGGTTGCTATGACCGAAATCGGTATATGATAAATACACACAAGCATGTTCAACAAAAGCATTTAAATTAGAATCGTCCAAATTTCTCAAATTGATTGTTTTTCAAATTCAAGTGGAATTAACATGTCCAAAACATGTTTTCTATTGAACGTTCGTTTAAATGACGAATATAGGTACATGCGCAAATATTTCTACATATTTTTTTATGTATGAGATGGGTGTGGATTCGATTTTAGCTACCCTGTGTTCCGCACATAGCAGGATGGGCAGAGTGACACTAATGTTAAGACACTCCGTTCACCAATTTTCGCCGAAATCTGGAGCCATGTTGAAGGAAGTGGCGAAACTCAACACCGCGCTTTGCCTTCACACCAAAGCGAAGAAATAAAAATATTAAATATTTGATTTCCTAAAGTGGGAATCGAATCCACGACATATCACGTTTACAGTCGCACGCTTATGCCCCTACACCACGACTGACTTCAGTTTTAGGTAATGTTATGATATATGATAAAAATATT
This sequence comes from Heliconius hecalesia formosus, assembly GCA_018249775.1. Classification (NCBI taxonomy): domain Eukaryota; kingdom Metazoa; phylum Arthropoda; class Insecta; order Lepidoptera; family Nymphalidae; genus Heliconius; species Heliconius hecalesia. The sequence continues at coordinate 9,352 of DWMY01002421.1, forward strand.
CTCGTTTTGTATAAATCCAAGTGCAACACTGGGTTCCGCCTTCCAACCCTGAATACATATCTTCCGATAGAAAATAGCTATAAGACAAACATTTAAAAGGATTCTTCTTTTTTGCACATAGGCTTATCGTATTAGAAATATTTTTGTTATAGGGGAAAAATATACATTTTCTCAAGTATACATTTTCTCTTGTTAATCCTCATAGCCTCCACTTTCTCACTTTCTTCACTAGTGTCAAGCGATTTAAGCTTGTTTTGACAAATTTAGCTATTAGCCTTACGATGGATCCCGCATATAGAAGGTAGGTAGAGAGTTAGCGCAGAGTCTGATAGTAAATGAGGCGGTCGTGGGTTCAATTTCCACTCGGGGGAATATATTGAATGGGGCAACGAACTTTCCCCCCACATAACTTGGTATATGAAGGACACAGCGTGAAACATTTTTTTTTGTTTTTAAAATATTCCATATGAGTATAAAAGATACAAAACAAACGAGTACCGAATGAGATTTGAATTATCATAATAATAAAGAATGAAGGCGTAGCGCTGCTTAGTAGCCATTTCCATAATAAAAGCAACGATAAAGGTCAGTTAGGTTAGATATGTATTATGACTATAGAAATATGAGGCCGTCATGGCTTAACGGCATGTGACTGTAATCGCGACGGTTGTGGGTTCGATTCCCACGCAGGTGAATCAATTATTTAAATTTCCTCGCTCTAGTAAGGAGACAAAGCGCGTTCAATTCACTCTATACGCAATATTCCGAAAATCAAAATGTGCAGCTGTAGGAACATATTTACTGTAGGTTTTACTGTAGGAACATATTTAGTAAATTTCTAACTTAACAATTAAATTTTAAATATGATTATATCCCCGGATTAGTATTTAAAATATATTCGATTATACATTGTGATTAGACAAAGTATACGACAGGTTCAGGACTTATTTTTTCCATCATCGCATGTAAATGCGTAAGCGTAACCGTAAAGTAAATGCGTAAAACTTACTGTAAAGTCAGATGCTGTATCACTGCGATGACCACGACATAAACTAATCACGAACACGAACGACGAACGAACATAACACGAACTAAACACTAATTTATGAACACGTTGTATCCCGCACAGCACGATAGGCTGAAGGAACCTAGTATTAAGACACTTCCCCACTCCAATCAATTTTAGAGGCATTGTGTGTTAAGTGACGGAATTCAACGCCACGCTTTGTCTACTTACCAGAGAGATTAAATGGAAATAATTCAAAAGGAACAACTAGAATATTATAAAATAATATAAAAATTTGTAACTAAAACAGTTTAAAATGAAGCTTAACAATTAGTTTATTTTTAAAGAAAGCACGCACCCTTTTAATTTAAAAATACATTGCTTACGTCCACAACTTAATCAGAGCCCGCCTATGTCCTAGTTACCTGTCCGTGTGATAGGTCGCCTATATATAGAAAACCAACGGTTATATTAATATGGAGTTAAAATAGTATGTTGCTATATCCAAGTTATAAATTAAATAAATAGATTGCATTACGATATTTTTTTCTGTTTTTTTTTTTCACTGTTTTTATATATTTTTTAAATATTAATTAATAACAGATTAACCTAAAAAACTTATATCGAGGTCTTAAAAAAAATGTTTCACTCTTTATACTGCATGCACTCTGCCTCGACACTAGAGCGACAAAATGGAAATATAAATTTAAATAAATATTTAATCTCCTCGACTGGGGATCGAACCCACAACCAGTCGGTTTTACAGCCATACTTTGTGCCCCTGCGCCACGACTGGCGCTAAGCGCTGGCGCTAAGCGCTGGCGCTGGCGACAGCTTTTACATGTTGTATAAAAAATTATAATAACATAATATCTAATCTTTTGAATCTAATGAAGTAACTTCATATATAAATTAGCTCACATGTACGGTTATTGTATCATTTCATTACGCACAGAAGCTTTGATTGCAATTTAATTAAAATTAAATTTGAATTTATAGCGTGTATAGAATGTAGCAAATTTAGTATATCCTGTCAAATTTTGCAAAAATTCTACAATTGCGCATATAAAATCAATTTTAAGTGTATGTTAGGTCCCATGTAAAGCAAAAGTATACAGTAAATAAAAAACTAAAATTATGCCGACATCAGTATTTTTATTATTATATTATTTAATAAACATTGGGATCTGAAGCCACCACCTCTGTCCTTAATAACCACCCAGCGATATAAATTACATTATTATAGAGGCCTTGTGGCGCAGTGGCACAGCGTCTAACTGTAAACGGGACGGTACTCGTCCTGGGAACAAGACAACGAGCGGCGTTGAGTTTCGCTGATCAACACGAAAGGTTAGGTTCGATTCCTTCTTCCTATCCTGCTGTATGCGGGATACAATTTGAAGCTATAATTACCACCACGTCAATCCACATTGGTAAAGACATGTTAAGTTTTACCAAACACAACACACGCTTGGAGAGGAAAGCGAAGCGTGCGACGTAA
>DWMY01002422.1:0-11855 GCA_018249775.1 Heliconius hecalesia formosus
TTGAGGACGTTGGCTGGACCCAAGATGACAGTATATACACTGCTGTATGAAGACGGCAAAGTGTATTGTGGCACAAGCAGCCATCAAATACATGTTTTTGATTATACTGTGAGTATACTGAAATATAGTTATTATTATATTTCTAACAGCTGTGAATTGATAAATCGACTTGTATACATGTTTTTTTTTATATAAAATAAATAAATCAGCTTCACGCTGTATCCCGCACACAGTAGGGTAAACAGAGGGAAGCTAGTGTTAAAACACTCCATTCCCCACTTTCTGCCCAATTCTGGAGACATTGCGTGTTGAGTGCCTTGAGACCAGAGCAAAGAAATGGAAATATACATTCAAGTAAATATTTCATCTCCTCGAGTGGGGGATCGAACCCACAACCAGTCGGTTTTACAGTCACACTGTGCCCCAGCGCCACGACGAATTTATATTAAATAAAAAAAAAATAGCTTCACACTTTATCCCGCACACAGCAGGGTAGGCAGAGGGATCCTAGTGTTAAGACACTCCGTTCCCCACTTTCTGCCGAATTCTGGAGGCATTGCGTGTTGAGTGGCAGAACTCAACGCCGCGCTTAACCTCCACACCAGAGCGAAGAAATGGAAATATAAATTTCAGTAAATATTTCATCTCTTCGAGTGGGGATCGAACCCACAACCAGTCGGTTTTGCAGTCACACCTCGTGTGAATAATGTATAAAAATTCGAAAGGTTGATTGAGTGGTGGAAAGTTCAGTTCTGTATTCGCTCTATAATCAAAGCAATTGTAATATATAATATATAAATTGTAAAATATAATGCTTATATGAAATCTTATGTTAAAATTTAAGAAGATTTCTTTAAATATACATATATAGATTTAAAGATAAAAATATTATAAATATAATTTTTGTTCCTCACGCGATTCGATTAACACTCAAGAAAATGTAATATTTTATATTTTCATTTGAGCCAAAGGACCGCGTTAAGTTCCGCCACTTAACACGCATTACCTCCGGAATGAATGCAGAGTGTCTTAACACTAGATTTCATCTGCTTACCCTGCGATATGCGGGATACAGCGTGAAGCTAAAAAAAACACCTCTACAAGCCATTATAACCATTAGAAGAAACCGGAATATTTTCAAATATCTTTCTCAAACTTTATTTTACATATAACATCGTAGGCAGAGGGAACCTAGTGTCAGGGTATTTCATTCTCCACATTCAAGTATACCTTTTTTTCTGTGATTTCAAATATCTTCCTCAGCTTCTTGCTTCTTATATCCCGCATAAGTTAAAACACTCCAATCTCTATTTTCAAATGTAGCTTTGAACACAAAAAGAACCCAACGTCGAGGTACTATGTTCAAATGGAGAATTATTTTCAAATATATATGTATATATTTAAAATGATCTTCACGCTGTATCCAGTACACAGTAGAGTAGGCAGGGAGAACCTAGTGTTAAGACACTCCGCTCTCGCCATTCAACACGCTCCATTGCGTGTTGAATGGCGGAACTCAGCGCCGCCCTTTGCCTCGACACCAGAGCGATGCAATGGAAATATAAATTACTGTAAACCCACAACCAGTCAGTTTACATTCACACTTTGTGTCCCTGCGATACGACTGGCCTCGATATGTTTTTTTCTATGTCAACTATAATATTTATTTTGTTGTTTTATTGTCAGAGTGGCACCCACGTTGGTACACACGAGGGTGGTAAAGGTGCGGTGTGTCTACGCGCTAGTGGTGGGTTGCTGTTCGCCGGTTGCTACGACGGCTGCGTCTACGTCTATAAAGAGGGTGAGGGCCAACCCTTCGCTCAAATACGAGGGCCTAGCCTTATGTTGCTCTCTTTGGCTATTGTTGGCAGTAAGGTGTGTAATAAATCTTTTACTTTTGTATATGTTTATTTGTTACTTATGTATTAAGTGTTGTTCACAATGTATCCTTTATTTATTTTGTGATTTAAAATTTCGGCAATAAGGTAGTCTATTGTTCATTCTGCTTATATAATATATTTTCTTTTTTTTTTCGAGTCTACAATAAAGAGTTGTTATTATTTTTCTATGTTCAATATTTTATTTATCAATATTTTTTTAAGTATTTAAATGAATTTTTGTGAAGCCAAACCACAGCATCAACGTCATCAAATTTATATAGAGTTTGTGATTTGGAACATAATTTGAAGTTAATATATAATAGGACAATGTTTGGTCGTAACAGTGGTGGTTATGGATGGATGGATACCCGTTCAATAAAATAATTGTAATTAAATATAACAAGACAGTGATATTTTCTTCGATTGAATACACAACATATTTATAAAAATAGTGGTATTTGTAGTTTTGATTCTGAATATAACTCTGAGAGTCTCTTTGCATATATATGTATGTAGAAATGTCTCTTTGAATATAATGTATATATGTCTGCATGTCCGCTACATGCACTCTCTCAAACATACAAAAAATAAGAAGCTTCGTTTATTTCATTTTATATACTAAAATGTTTACCATATAAAAATATTGCACATTACCTTACTGCATAGTTAATATACCACTGTGAAGTAATAAAAAAGATAACATATATCTATTATTTCTTGTTACAGATTATTGCTGGCTACAAAGACAGGAGTTTGTATATATGGAAGATACCTCTATGTATTTTGCAAGAGATGATACTTTAAGTTATACAGAAACGTGTAGTTTGCGCACCATGAAATGTTTTGATTATATTTTATCACTAAGTGTTTAGATTTTTCCTACACCATGTATATATAACTAATAAAGTAATATAAATGGGTTACTAATTTGATTTTTTTTTTCGAAATAAATTTACCTTTATTGTTTATTATCATTATTATGTGTAATAGACAAAAAGTATTGTGTAGATAATTCGTCCCTTAAAATTATATAGGTATATGTGTGTAGACCAGACACATCAGTGTATATACCATCCAATAATTAGATATTAATATATATATACATATATGGATAACCGTATGATTCATTTAAACAAGAAACTTATAAATTATGATCAAATATTGTAATTATTTTAATCGAGTTTAATTGTTCAATATATTTACGTATACGTAACTTAGTAAATAAACTTAAAAATAATAATATACAATTATTTACTAATAATATTGTTTTGTAATATTTACCAGTTATTGTAAATAAATATATGCTTAATATATCTGTTTTCAATGTTTTGATTTTTTAAATAGACATTTATATATATACAGGGTGGAAGAGGCAGCGCTACTTTTACGGAAACAGCATATAGGGTAAAATATTTCAAACCTATACCTAAAGAAATCAATCAAGATAACAGTTTAGACGTAAGATTTTTTTCATTTTTTTTTATTTATCCATATCTGTATTTCGTGTGACGCAGTTACGCAAAGATGCGAATAACGTAAACGCATACTACTACAAAAATACTACTAAAGGTTAAACAACCTTGAACTTTGCGGCCAATACCTACGGCTCGATTTCGGAGTGAGGCATATGCGGTGGTTTCCCTTTGATAGGTTTATATGTGCGTACGTCGTTCTTGACATATTGCGTTTTATTTTAAAACGACAATTTTATTATTTATTTTGTTTGAAAAAATCACTTTCATTTTTAGGATTTTTTTTAAATTGTATTAAACTTTTGTGGAGAATTAAAACTATGGTTTCATTTAAAGTGGTTGACACTTCCACTCTGTATATACAGTTATTTTTTTAAAATAAAAATGAAATGAAAATAAATTAGACGCAATAAAAGGATTGCTCTTTGTGTGCCACTTTACAATTTTAAGTCGTTTCCAATATTTAGTTAAAAAGGATTACGTTAGGCTTCGAACTTGAGTACTAAATAATATTTTTGCTTTGCCTGAAAGATAATAAAGTAACATTTCGATAAATTCTCTTTATCTCAGTAAATAATAATCTTTTAAATATTTTTATTTTTCTTATCTATAAAGTGTAAAGAATCTTTAATATCATATTAATTTTTTTCATTTATCCCCACAGACTATCCGCATCCGCAATGTTTAAATTTTTACACGTTTTCTAAAGAAGTGTTTTTCTTGCCCAAGTGTGGAATAACACTTTAAAACTGTCAAAAAGTCCTCACTACTTTAAAATTAAATATCATATTTTTTTAATATATTATCTATAATATTGATCATTATTTATTTTAAAACATTGCCATTTCAGAACGTAATTCATTTTTGCCAAGTGGCACTCCTGCCATATAGTGAATTTCTGACTTACGTCAGTGTGGGTGTCTCAGTGTCGGCGGCCATTATTCTACGTATAATATTATAATTTTTTTGTGTTTTGCGCTGTACTATATTCGAAACAAAGAACTTTACTATATTCTACAAACTCTTGTTTAGCATTATTGTGATCATAAAACTATTATAGTACAAAATGAATCCAGAATAGTAAGTATTTTTTGTTATGTGAAACAAGGATGGGCAGAATTTCTTTTCAATTTTAGCATGTTAATTTAGTGAAAAAGTTTCCAGATAACTTTTAGTAATAATAGAAACAAGATACTGTAGACACATTTGAATATATTGAAAATTACGTTACTATAAAATCGAACGGTGACTCATTACGATCTTAGTACCAACAAAATCGAAACGTAATCATGAAAATCTGTGTGAAGGGTGTTCTTACGATCTTGCTTTTCACTTCCGCCAATGTAAAAAACAAATACCACGAATAATGTATAACTTTGAGTTTATTTTATTGTATATTTTTTCTTCTTTGTTTAGTTAGACAAAGATACGCCTCCAACGAGGTCGAAGATTTATGCGTGTTTATCGTTTTGTACTTTATTGACGTTAATTGTGCATCAGATGAAATTTACTGTAATGTCATTGTTTTAGCGATTACCTCTTTAAGCTGCTGTTGATTGGTGACTCTGGTGTGGGGAAATCATGCCTTCTACTCAGATTTGCTGATGATACATACACAGAGAGTTATATCAGCACTATCGGAGTGGACTTTAAAATTAGAACTTTAGATTTAGATGGCAAAACAATAAAATTACAAATATGGGACACAGCAGGACAAGAGAGATTTAGAACGATAACATCATCTTACTACAGAGGTGCACATGGAATCATTATTGTTTATGATTGCACAGATCAGGTAATTAGAGTTATTTACGCATTTATCTAGATCATGGTATGTTTGTATGGATAATTGTATTATTTCATTATTAGTTTTACAATGCAAGATAATGCAATCACTTCTAAAAAAGGCTACACGTAAAACACCATTATTTTTAAGCAACCATTTAGTTCCATTTTATAAGCAATAAAACATAGCATATTTAATAATATGTCTCTAAATAAATATTTATATTTTTAAAATTATACATTTATTTTAGAGCTGCTAAATTGAAAGTCACCCAAATTGCAAAGTGGCTATCATTGGTTTTGCTTATATCTTAACATTAATTGTTTTTTTTACTTAATGCTGTATTCCACATATAGTAAGATAAGTAGAGTGAACCTGGGAATGTAGTGTAGCCCTCCATTCCCCAGTTTCTGGCATTGCGTGTTGAGTAGCAGTATTCAACCTTTGTTTTGTTCTATAAATTGAAATTTAAAATTTATTTTGATAATGTAACTCTACTTGTTAGATTTTATTAAAGTAATACAAATAAAACCACTTAATATTCATCTCACATAATGTTAATGAAATGACAAATAAGTTGCAATCTATGTTAAGGTGATCAAACCACTCCATTAAGTGTAATGTATGTATTCTATAAAAAGAAAATGATATAACTAAACAACAAATGGAACTGTGGAACAATGTCTGGCTTCAAATGTGTTAACTACAAGTTTAGTTCTCATTTAGAGAAATAAGTTATGTTCATTTCTTTTAGTAAAAAAAATGAACAAAATAGTAAAATAATAACTTCCTGCCTCAAGTGAGACAGGAAACAGAGAATGGAGTTTTGCTATACTATGTTACTTCAAAGAAAAAAAAAAATAAAGCTACCTTATTAAACTAAATTACACAAAAATGTAAAATATTTTAAACTTGGTTTTCTTATGTTTTTAATTTATTTAGAATTAAGCACATATGCTTAACTTAGAGAATTTATATTATATTCATCACACCCACACACCAACATATTCCTTATCTAAATTATGAATATCATTATTAGCATTAATATATGTTTTATAGTCATAGTTAATAAATGAAAAACATATAAAATAAAAAGCAATAGATTAATAAATTGCCATTTAACTCTATGTTATTATGTCTTAATGGAAACAAACAAATTAAATGTATGTAATTTGTAAAATATAATAATAAAAAAATATATTTATGTCATATAAACTTTTTCTCTTTTCACAGGATTCATTCAGTAATGTCAAGCAATGGCTGGAGGAGATAGACCGTTACGCGTGTGACAATGTCAACAAGCTGCTAGTGGGCAACAAGTGTGATCTTACCACAAAGAAAGTTGTTGACTACACCACTGCTAAGGTAAGAGAAAAAACTTAAATAAAATTTAAGAATCTCCATAGATACACACAAACACATGCATAGAATATATTTCAGATACCTACGTAGTAATGTTCAGGAGACTGTATGTGCGACAGATTGTGAATTTGATCCTCACTCGAACAATGATATATTTGATATTTTTATTTTCTTTGTTGTGGTGCCTAGGCAAAGCGCGGCGTTGAGTTCCGCCACTGAACACGCAATGCCTTCATAATTTGGCGGAAAGAGGGTAGTGGAATGTCTTCAGTAGGCTCCCTCTGCCTACTCACTTTGACTATCCAAATTTCTCTCTCTAAATTAATTATTATTTTTTACATTACACCATTTATTATAAGTTCCTGTTATTCTTCTGCCATTGCTTTAAATGTTTGGCTTAATTAATTTCTTAGATAAGAAAGTGCAGTGATCTACATCTTTGTTTACTATGTGTTATCAATGTGTGGAACAAAAAAATGTGTTATGAACATAAATTCTTGCGATGGGCTAGCTTTTCTTAATTCAACTTGGGTCAATGCCAAGATCGTAAAATATTTTAAATACGATGGTAACTTTGAGTATTTTAAATATGATGGTAGCATTTAATAGCTCTATATAAGCATTGTTTGTTTTGTTGTAAGAGTTTCATATTGTGGTGCAGTTAGGTGCCGCCGGCACGATTTTATCAGTACAATATTTATTGATTCAAATCCCACTAGGAGACGAGTATTTATTAAAATATTTTAGGCTTATAATATTATAAGGTTTCTGTTATTGTCATAAATATTTGACTCATCAAGTTTCTTAATGATTTCTAACGCATTTTTTTCTTTAAATTCTTCTGGTTAACATTATAATATTAGGCGCAAAGTGGGCGTCAATATAATACACTTTTATAGATTTGATGACATACCTTAAAAAAATGGTACAGTCGAAAATTATCTGTCATTTGTACTGAGATTTTATAAATTCGAGTATTATTTCGAAATAGTAGATTAAAAAAAATATTTGTTGTTTTTTTTGTTATTATAAATGCAATATATTAAATTTTTCTTTCTCAAAACAGCAATACGCGGAACAGCTGGCCATACCGTTCCTGGAGACATCAGCGAAGAACTCCACGAACGTGGAGCAAGCGTTCATGACGATGGCGGCGGAGATCAAGGCGCGGGTGGGCCCGCCGTCTGCGGGCGCCGCGCCCGCCGGCGCCGCCGTTAAGATCGACCAGGGCCGCCCCATCGACACCGGCAAGTCGTCGTGCTGCTGAATGTGTTATACGGTTTGTACAACCCTAGCTTATGTGTCATTTGTGGTGGCAACCCTAATTATAGATTACGTCACACATAAGGTGGGATAAAGGGAGTCGATGAAGTGTGGGATTGTATGATCAAGGGTCCTAAGAAAATCAGCTTTCTGCTATATGCCGCACACAGCTGGATAGGTAGAAACTAGTGTTAACGCCGTTTTCCATTTTCCGCTGAATTTTGAAGTTGAGTAGTGGAATTCAGCGCTTCAGCTCATCTCAGCTCTTCACCTCAACACCACAGCAAAGAAATTACATATTTAACTTCCTCGAGTGGAGATTGAACCTACAACCAGTCGCGCTTATTGTCACACATTTGTGCCACTGCACCACAGCGGCCTCTGTACCACCTCTGACTCCATCTCCCTGTAATGTAATATTTTAATTAATCATTAGAGGTTACAAGAAAACAATATTGTTAATTATTTGCTTAATTAATATTTATTGCAACACTCATAACTGCAATCATTGCTTAGTTATAATTATGTAACACAGCGGATACTTTAATAATTTTTGATACAATTTATATTCAAGTTATTGTCATTTATCTCGTCGTTCTGGTACAAAAAAAAAAGCGCGGCGTTGTATTACGCCACCTAACAGGGTGCCTCGAAAAGTAGGGAACGAGGTGTCTTAACAATAGGTTCCTCTACCTACCATGCTATATACGAAAAAATACAAAGTAATCATGGTAATCAGTCATGGTAATCAATATATATATTTCATTTCCAGGGTGGCGGCGTGCAGCAGTCGTGGCGGGAACCCGCACCCAGCTGTTAAAATGCAATTACCACAAATTCATGATCGCATCCTTATTATAATATAAATAAATAAATAAATGATATATAGTGCCGAGTGGCGAATGTTAAGCTAACTCCCTTAAGTTGCTATCGTCGAGGTGAAATGGATGGATGTATGTTTATACGTGTTTATATATATATATAATGAATAATATTGAATATTGTAGATTAATTTTGTGCTGTACTCCAAAATAACATCTAAGTTTGGATATGAGTTTTATATTGTATTGTATGTTGGTAGTATGGCGGCCCGTGTCGGTTTAATAATGTAGTTTGTAATTTGTTAATGCCTATTTTTAAACTTAACTTCACTTAAATTATTCTGTATTTGTTATGGTCTTATTTGTTATAGTCTTCAGAGATTATCTTATTATTTATTTCAAACAGCAGGCACTATTTGCAAACGAAACAAACAGTCGAAAGTACGGAAAGCCGGGCCGCCATTTTATAATACGGATTGCTAACTCATAATTTCAGTCCATTTCAAGTAGGCTAATTTCTCTATTAGTTTGCTTTTAGCGTTTTACTTTCAAACGTCACCGAGGTACTAATTCGTTCTAATATTCGTCTGCACTGGGTGTTATTCCATATTATATTGATATATTATTATTATTTTTTTAATTTTAACGCGTACTGGGGTTGTGCTGTTCGAAATTTTGTGTTGAAACTTCTCATTGATTGTATCTCGTAGTTTTTTAACACAAAATTGTAGATATAGCAACTTGGCCTTAGTGTTTAGACAGATGTATAGAGTAATGTAGTCGGTTCAGATCAAGCGGGAACATAGAGTATTAAAATATTTGTGTTGTTTGACGTCGGATTGTCACTGTCACTTTGACATAAGCACAAGATAAATAAATAAATAAGATGTAGGTATTGTTATGTCGAAGATGTATTTTAACTGCATCTCTTTTTAACATGCTCTCTCCTATTGTGTAATATTATCTCTTTTTCACGGTACAGTTTATACATCGTGTATTCTCTATTATAACGTGATTTGTGCTCAATTGGCACGTTCGAATCGCTATAACAGTGAAAGTTCCCTAAATTTTTGATATTTCTTCCCAAAATACTATTTCATGCAATCCGATGTCAAATAATATTTTTAATGTATAGTTCAGTGTTTTAAGTATCACTCACGTCTCTAGCTGGTAGCTAACATGCAAAAACAAAACGTTAGTAATATTTAAATTTAATATTATGGTTCATACTAAATCTTATTAATGTTGACCATTTTAAATATATTTTCTATATATACTATAGTGATTAAAATTAAGCAATAATAAAACTAATACAATTATAGGAGCTCAAGTTTTAAATGAAAGACATGTGTGTTTCAATCTTTATATTGGGAGATTTCATTTCGAGTTGGTATTTAAAACATTGGAACTTTTATGATTTTATTTGTTTCTGTCGTACGAAACTTACTAAAGTATGTCATTATTTTTATACTATTACTGAAGTTAAGTTTACTTAATCGATCCGCTAACCCACTGTAATTCTGTATTGAGGGTTTCTTAGAAATTAAAACAGTATGCTATTTAATGATGTTTCATTTTATATCCTTGTTTTTGTGATCCTTCATTGTGACAGAAAGTACGAAAAGAAAGTATCTTAAAAGAATCGGAGTGTCTTAACACTAGAGATGCTAAGCTAAACTTGAATTTAAGAAAAAACTCGAGACCTACAATTTTTATACGGAACCCTCGGTGGGAGAGCCCGATTCGCGCTTGTCCGGTTTTTTTATTTATTGATGACGATTTGTGCAAAAAAATCGATATTGGCTAACATCGATGTCTTTCTTTCGATTTTTATCGAACATCGATGTTTTCTAACATCAGGCATCCCTACTTAACACTTAAGTTATAGGTTCCCTCTGTCTACCCTAATACTGCTACTGGGCGGGATACAGCGTGAAACTTAACATGAAAAAAGGTGTATATAATATATGATTACTATTAGTATTTTTTTATTAGTAGTATTCGTCAACAGCAGCATCTCATCATGTATTCATAATCATGGCATAGACCGTGCAAGTTAAGGGGACATTGAAGAAACTCTGGACACTGTACCGGCAGATTATCTGAAAGTCAACAAAATTTACGAAATTAATTGTTGTTTTGTTATAATTTAGTCTCGAATATTCTGTTGAAAATGAGAAACAGAGTGTTGAAACACTAAGTTGCCTCTGCCTGCCCTGATATACGCGGGATACAGAATATAAGCACAGTAGCTGAAAAATATATATTTTTTTTCATTTTTATATATCGTGATAGATTTGTATATTGAGCTTCGCCTAAATTATATAACTTTTATTTGTCAATATTTTCACCGATCACTTATATTTGTATATTCAAATATATTTTATGAGAAAAAATTTTATGACAAAAAATAACTTCGACTTACAGATTTAATAAAATTTATCGAAACTACTTACAATCTCACTTACGTCGACCATCAATTGAAACTTACATACAAAATAGCATTACTTGTATGACGTAACTTACTTTAATGTTATATTGTATTGTTGCAGGTTACAATAATTCTCTGAATCCACTTTCGCTCCGCCACACTGTACCTTACACAGTACTTTGCTTAACTAGACCGAAGAAATAAACATTATTTAAATTTAAACGTTCCTCCGACTAGGAATGAAACTCACAACCACTGTACAGGTACAGAAAAACCTGTTTCCACTGCGCCACGATAGCGTTTAAAATATTTTAATAATAATACCAAGTCCATAAGCGCAGCCACAGCAATAGCCGTGTATGATGGCCTCGTCGTCGTCACAGCCCAGCGGCGGACAGCCATTGCACCACTGACCTATTCCTATCCACGGCATGTTCCCTAGAAGAAAACATATAAAATCTCATAAAAGATAATAAAAAAATATAAAAAAAGAACATTACATTTTAGTGCTATCATAGTCTTTATAGAAATTACATTATAACGAATAGTTTCAAATTCAAACGTTGATCGTATATTTCACGTACTTCTTTATTCAGCCTTCAAATAAATAAAACATGATAGAATTTTTTTTGAAAGAGATGAAGTAAGGACGGAATGCAAGATCAGTGTAAATGGTAAGATATTAGAACAGGTGAATGAAGTGGTATATTTGAGAAGTATGTTCAGTAGAGATGGATGTGGAAAGGCGTATTGCTGCCGGTAACAAGGTTAATGGAGCCTTAGCTGCATTGATGAGACGGCGAAACGTCAGCACAGCTGCGCGTTTGGCCGTACACAATG
>DWMY01002423.1:0-11853 GCA_018249775.1 Heliconius hecalesia formosus
ATTATAATAGTTACTTACAGCATAAGAAAAATAATAAAAGATATGAAGAAACAATTTTTATAGAACAACGTTTGAACATTCATATAATATTTATTTAATTCCCCAAAAAAAATAATTCAGTTTCTAACATTAAACACGCTTCGGTTTCAACGAATTCTTCACGTTACGTTTGTTCCTCGAGAGACCATACTCGAAGGACATCCTTTCATCAGTTAAATGTAGCGGAACGAGGCCTCCACTAAGTCTCTACTACTCGTATTCTGTACATTTAAGAACTTCGCGTAGTTTTATATATTGAGTTACTCTTTATAAATTCCTTGTGGTTTGAAGTATTCCTTTAGCATTTTGAATGTTTATACAGCGGAGTATTTGCTAAAATGTCTTTTTTACATAAAAAAAAAATAAATATTTAGTTGAGCTTCAATAGTTTCTTGTTATTGTGGCGGTACTGTGTGGGTTGAATCCTGAAAGTAAAAGAAACTGTGTAGGTGTAAGCGAGTACAGATTTCTAAATACCTAATAAACACAACTGATATTACAAACAACGAAAATAGCTAGACTATTTCTAGAAAGAAATTTTATTTACTTTTCTAACGATATAATGGTAATATTATTATATTTTTTTATCATCTTTCATTACTTAAGGTATAGCTAGAAATATAAATTGATTTAAACTTCTAGAATTTCAACGTAGCTTGATAAGAACGTATGGCTTAGTGGTTAGAACGCTTTGGCGGTTTCTAACAGGCGAGGGTTCAAATGTGGAATTTGAACCCTCGCTTATACGTAAAAAATTTTAACGTTTTATAAATAAGTATTGATTTAAACTAAATAAAATACAATTTATTGTATTTGAAGCCAGAACCATTAACATAATCAAATACACTAAACTCTCTCTATAAACTTCCATTATCAATAGTTCAACAACATTTAAACGAATCGCCAGTTTACAATCGACACATCTCACGAAACTCAATATTATGGTGCATCCATACCCCAGGTGAGGGGGTCTAAGCGTAGAAGCAAGTGTGTAAACATGCAAATTCCCAGTTGGCAAGTCTGTTTGCTTAGCTCCTTTAGAACGCAAACTTTGTCTCCACATTGTATGAAGACGCTTCGTCTCTATGCGGTATAAGGTTAATTGAATGATGCGTCCTAATGAAATTACGTTTGTATATATTGTATATGGATTTGTATGGACGTATCGGTGTTTTTATTGTGGATTCAAAGTAATGAAGAGTGCTATTTTCTATTATGTTTAAGTATAATTTGAATCAAATTAAATCACGCTGTATCCCGCACACAGCAGGGTAGGCAGAGGGAACCTAGTGTTAAGACACACCGTTCCCCACTTTCCGCCGAGCTCTGGAGGCATTGCGTGTTGAGTGGCGGATCTCAACGCCGCACTTTGCCTTCACACCAGAACGAAGAAATGAAAATATAAATGTAAGTAAATATTTTATCTCCTCGAATGGGGATCGAACCCACAACCAGTCGATTTTACAGTCACACTCAGTGCCCCTGCGCCACGACTGGCCTCAAGTATTCTGTTCATATTGAAGTATAATTTTATTTCAATTTAATATAATCTATATGTTACAAAAGGATTCACAGACTCCTAACTCCTAACTAACACTTGACGATAGTTGTAAAAAGGAAGAAATTTGGTTAAAATTTTAACAAAATCGATATTCCTTGGAAAATGTACGGTAGCACTAAGAAAAGATTTGCCGAAACTTTACGTTTTTCATTTTTTAGTTAACACGAGCTTCGTATTTTATACGATATTATTATACAAATATGTAATAGGTAAATATATATATATTTATTTTTATGTGATTATATATTTATATTTTTATGTGATTTATATGATTTCTTTTGTAATTGCCTATACTTAATAATTACTGTAAATATTAACATAGACTTCCAACTCTACTAGAGTAAAACCTTCATTAAAAGTTAATCTCGCTGGTGCCAGGGAACTTATCTATTTCTATTTCTCCGTTTTTTTGTATCACAATGAATCATTGGAAACGAGCTCGTTTTAATTCTAGTTCGTAACAAACTCCGTCGAGTTAAAATCGTACGTTTACAGTAAACAAGGAATCGCTTTGACGTGTATCTACAAACAAACTCCTCTTGTATAGTAGTAGGTGAAATGACGCAAAATATAACTCGTACTGTAATTTAATAGCTTATATAAACGCGAAAATTGCTGATAAAAAAAAATCAGCTTCACGCTGTATCCCGCACACAGCAGGGTAAGCAGAGGGAACCTAGTGTAAGGACACTCCGTTCTCCACTTTCCGCCGTGTAGAGGTAATGCATGTTGAGTGGCGGAACTCAGCGCCGCGCTTTGCCTCGACACCAGAGCGAAGAAATGAAAATATAAATATAAATATTTCACTTCTTCGGGTGGGGATCGAACCCACAACCAGTCGATTTTACAGTTACACTTTGTGCCTCTGCGCCATGACTGGCCTCTTTTCTATAAACATTTGTGTCAATCTAATTGAAAAAAAAAATATTTTAATTGTTTTTTAATTAAGACTTAGTTACCAGTAATAGTCAATAGATGTTGTAAAGATTTAAACAGAGATTTAGACTTTGCTTTATATTACACGATCTTTATGAATTGTTAATTAAGTGGGAAACGGAAATGTTTTGACATTAGGTTCCCAGGTTCCCTCTGCTTATTCTGCTACGTGCGGCACACAACGTAAAGCTAATTAAACCTTATTAAAGTTGTTGTCACTTCTGAGTAATAATCTATTACTCAGAAGTGACAATCTGAACACTGAATGTTTAGATAACAACCTAAACATTCTTTTCTTATTCAAATTAATTATATAAGAAGATTTTTAATAAATATATATTTTTTCTAAATGTACAAAGTTTGAGAAACGTGTAGTTAACAGAATTTTTTTCGATTCCATAATTAGATTGGGGAATAGTTCTCAATATTTAATAGAAAGAAAATACGTTTATTTCTATATATTGTAATGGCATATGAAATGAGTTTTCGCTTGTAATCCTTATTTGATCTGGGTCAGTCGGAGTCCGCGGTCGAACCGATAACAAAACAATAACAAAAGGTTATTAAAGTTTGCCTCGGTGAGCCCGGAGAGTGGGCCTTGTCGTACTGTTTTAAATAATACCAACATGCCCATGTGTGCCCATGAGTAAAGTTACGAACGTTCTATGAAATTATTTTACCCAAATTAAGCATAAACAGAAGTTATATTTTTCCAAGATTTGGTACTATGTGAATTTTCTTTTGTATTTACATATACTCGTAATTATTTATACGTGTGTCGTTTTAAGTTATTTTTCGTTTTATTTTGATATTTATTTATAAATTACATTCAATAACATATTTTTCTTTAATTATAAACTAAGAATAATATATTATCAGCATCACGTGGTAAGGCACTCCGTTCCCCATTGTTCATCGAATTCTGGATGCATTTCGTGTAGAGTAGCGGAACTCAACGTCACGCTTTGCCTTAACACCACAGGAAAGAAATTAAAATATTAAATATTTAATTTCATCGAGTGAAAATCGAAGCCACAACCTGTCGCATTCACAGTCACACTTTGTGTCCCTGCGCCACGATGGCCTCAAATATAGAATATTTGTTCAATTTCTATTTAATTCGGTTCGAGAAACGTCGAAAATCCTATAAACCTATCGATCCATAAAAATAAACTTAACTATCCTCCACTATAATATAACGATATTATAATAGAATTACCCTCAAATACGGCAAATAACAATAATCTAATCTCAATACAATATTGTAACAAACAATACCAAAGTTACATGCACGTCGACCCACAATATACGCTGATCAAAATAGGAATACATATATTATTCGTATACGAATAGGCTTGATTGAATGATTGAATGATTGAATCGGGTTCACCCTTCGACGTGAATGCCTAATCAAGCACGAATCAATGTTTTGTCAGGCATACGTCTGAATGACTTGGTGTGTATTGTTGGCTTGTGATAAAAATTAAGGTGGAAATGGTGTATGCGGGGTTTGTGCAATCTAAACTAGAACTGGAAAATGGAATTGGTGTTAAATGATGATCAGAGGACAGAAGAGATTTTTATGCCTTACGCTTACAAGGATAACTTGCTGAAATGAGCAAAAACTATTCCGATCACTTAAGATTTTATAATACCCTTTCTTTATCTAATCGTAGAGATTTGATCTTTGTTCCTTGTATAAATTTTAAATGGGAATTTTGATAGTCCAAATTTGTTAAACAGAATAGGTTTAGCAGTACCTATGTTCAGTTCTAGAAGCCAGAATAAAAATAAGTACACTTTTAAAGTGCATTTTTTAGGAGTAACTAAGTTAAGGCAGCTCTATTAAATAAAATACTAATATTATATAACAATATATTTAAGAAGGCAGGTTTAGATATATTCCAATTATTCATATCCACTTTTAAATTACAAGCAAAATAATATTTTCACCTAAATTGTATTCCCATCTAATAATTACAGATAAATCAATAATTATAAAGAAATTATTACTTATTTTTTCTTTTTTTAAGTTTAAGTCATATCAAAAAACCATTTGTATGATGTTTGTCCTATTTAAAAAAAAATAGTACAATCCAGCTTATACAATTGTCAGATTATACATCAATTTTAAATTTAAATATATTTAATTCTTAATTTTACTTACTAAATTTTTAGATTAAAAAAAATAAATCCTAAAAATAATTTATTTGGATCTGAGATTCGATTACAATATACATAAAAGTAGTACGTCACCATACTGATATTATTAATATGAATGTATACCTATTTGTTTGTTACACTTTCACACCAAAACTACTAAATCGATTATCATGAATCTTCGTATATGTATTGTTCTCTCCGCCTATCCTGGTGTAAGCAAGATAAACAGAGAAAAAAAAATCTTACTCCAATTAATTTTAAACTGACATTCTTATATACATAGAAATATTTTAAATGTAATAAACACATAAATTGATTATTGACAATTTTACGTATGTTGATTGATAACCCAACACATTTAGATTCTGGAACGATTCCAACGATCATTTGTTTATAATACAACACTCCATCGCCCGCAGCTTCACGTGGTGTGTCCAAATATTTATATATAATATTTTTGCATTATTAACTTTTTTTTAATGGTATCGACTCTACGTTAAATATAATCTGGCTTTTCGATTGCTATTACTTAATTTTTTTTTTCTAAAACGAAAACATAAACGAAAATAAAGTTTTTTTTGTTTTTTTGCTTCTCGCTGTATCCCGCATATATCAAGACAGGTAGAGGCAACCTGGAAGCCTATTATTAGGACACTCCGTTCTTATTGAGACATTTCCGTTCCTCACTTTCCGCCGAATCCTGGCATTAAGAGTGGCAGAACTCAATGCCGCGAGCAAACAAATGAAAATATATTTTTTTTCATTAAAAATAGTAAATAATTCATTACTTCAAGTTGGAATGGAACCCACTACCTGTCGCGTTGACACCACTACTGTATGTGTATCCCGCACATATTAGTGAGAGGGAACCTGGGAACCTTTTGTTCCCCACTTATATGTATTATATTTAATACAATAAATAAACAGAATGCAAGCTCGAATAGCAGAACATAAAAGCTAATTCACTAGATGCATTAACCACACATCCTCTTTAACACTGCTTAATTGGCAATTGCTTCGCTGAGCCAACTCAAATTGTATTGCCGTTTCCTCATCGTAAAATAACGTTGTGGAATTGTATAGAGAATTCAATGTACTAGCGAGGTTAATAATTAAATTGAAAAATTAGTTTCACGCTGTATCCCGCATATAGCAGGGAAGGCAGAGTTAGCCTAGTGTTCAGACACTCTGTTCCCCATTTTCCGCTAAATTATGAAGGTATTGCGTATTGAGTGAGAAACGCAACGCCACGCTTTAATTCTACGCCAGAACGGAGAAAATAGAAATATCAAATATTTCATTTTCTCGAGTAGGAATCGAACGCTCAACCTGTCGCTCTTTTAGTCTTATTTTGTCCTTGCCTCACAACTGGCCTTAATTATGGGCATTTTTCAATAATCGTAGCATCCGCAGTTTACATACCTAGCGCTTACTGATTATATAATATGATTCCTATCAAAAACATAATATTTATCTATACATATGTATAATAAAATAGTAGCTGATCACTTTCTGTACTTAGTAGATAAATGAGAAAATCTTTTTTTTTATGGAAAAGACAAACGAGCGTTCGGGTCACCTGATGGTAAGTGATTACCTCCGCCCACGACTCAGTGCAACACCAGAGGAGGTACAGGAGCGTTGCCTGCCTTTACTGGGGACATTTATAAATGTATAGAACCCAAAACAAAGTAGTTAGAGTCGCTAGTAATTTAATATACTGACTCTCTTTTTTTTCTATAATATACTTCTATCTTGTCACCTTATACATTGTGACAAGAATTTTTATAAATTTGAAATAGTAGATAACCTTAGCCCAAGATCCCAGGGCCCCCAGACTTATGTTATTTTAGCAAAGCTGAAATTACGTACGTACTCACTAATTTGAAAGTGGGGCCCTTTCAGAGGTAGCGCCAAATAATGATACATTTTGTCTGGAAGGATGATGGAGCCATCGGATTGGTCTGGGTGCTTATAAACGGTCTTAAAATAGTCCACAAATAATATATAGTGTAAGGTAGTTTGCCCCAATTTTAAGCAAACTTTGAGACGGTACACAAGAGTAAACGTAAAGGATCTGATATATGTTTTACATTATTCTTAAAAACAAATTTAAATACGAGCGTTTCTACTTTAACGTAGGTACTTAAATTGGCGCTATCTGTCAAAGGGCAGGGCCCTTAATAAGTCTTAATTACATATTAGACGCATGCAGTCTTAATTAGATATTCGACTAATCATCGTCGAACTTTCAGATTTGTGAAATAACGTAGTTCTGGGGGCCCTGAGATCTCAATTTATTTCTAGAAAAGTTAGTACCACGCAATTAGGATATTCAAATATTATATTATTCATAATGCCTGTTAATATATAGTTAGGTATATACGTATAAAAAAATTATTCCTTACGTTTCAATTTTGTATGAATTTGAAAGATCATAAAACTTCTCTTTTATGTAGCCTTTGTATATTTTTTTGAATAATAAAAAAATATATATATCACAAATATCAAAAAATGTAATATTCAAAACATACAAGCAAACATATGAAGTCCAATAAAATTCGTTCTATTTTATGAGAAATGAGTTCACTGAAATATGGTTAATTTAGCAAAAAGTTTTGCTTCATTTTTGCATTATGACTTTTTTCATAGTATTTAAATTTTAAAATACTATGCAAAATATGTATTCGTATATCTGTACCTGCATATTGTCAAAGACTAATTTGGTACTTTATCTACACCTTACTTAGAAAATTTGAAAAATGAGACACTCCGCTCTCTATTTGCCTCCTTTTGTGATGTAATAAAAATACTTTTGTGTACAGTTTTTCTATTTCTTTAAAGATATATTTTCTGCTCATCTTCCATGGTTACTATATTTATTCGTCACATTCAAATTAGTTTTCAGTAATTACTCTAAAAAGTTAAAGTTTATTTTAAAGCCTATATTTTAAAACTAATATTCAAGTAATCAGCTGGATAAGCAGATCCAGAGGGAACCTAGTGTTAAAACACTCCGTTCTCCACTGTCTGCCGAGTTCTGGAGGCATTGCATGCTGAGTGGAGGAACTTAACGCCGCGCTTTACCTCGACACCAGACCAAAGTAATGGAAATACAAATTTAAACAAATATTTTATCTCCTCGAGTGGGGATCGAACCCACAACCAGTTGATTTTACAGTCAAACTTTATGCCCATGCGCCACGACTGGCCTCTAAGCTTATATTTGAAAGCTAATTTAAAATACATCTCTACAATATCAACAAATTTTAACTTTAAAACGCAAATAATTACGAAATTGAAATATCAAACAAAGCTAATTCAAGCAATATCACTACGCAAGTTCCGTCCTTATACAAAACAATTGTGTATAGAAACAGATATAATGGAAACAGTACAATTGATCTCTCTTAATAGATATCTGAAACAGAAATTCCTTTCAGAATCTCGAGTGAACAGCGATCCAGGACGTAATTAGTACAAGGTATCCCTTGTCGTCTATTATTTGACTAAATATTTCTATTTGTGCGAACATCTTTGCAAGCGTCAGCAAAATAGTTCAGGTCCATGTTATTTGTATATTTATTAAATGTTAGCTATGTTTTGTTATATTAAAATATAGTATTTCCTTTTAGGTGTTTCCGTTTTTTTTTATATTTACTGTACTTCCCGTGTTCAATGAATCTATTGATAGAATAGAGAAATGTGTTTTTCCTGCAATAGAAATTACAATTTTTAGTTTTTTTTTTCTTTTGTTTGTACTGTAAGTTCTTACTTCTTGACAAATTTAATTATTGTACGTGAACGGAATATATCGTATGGTTTTTAATTAAGTGGCGAGTAAAGTTGACAAATTTAGGTTTGCGGGCTGATGCTTTCAATCTTCTGTGAAAAGAACTACAAATATAAGTTTTAAATTGTATTTTATATTAAATATCTATAAATTTAAAATTTTGCGCATTGTGCAATCGAGAAAAAAATAACCAAAACTAAGATTTTTTTTACCTAATTTTAGAACGGCCACTACTCGTCTACCGCACTGTACGTTAACATTAAAATAAACCACTCTGTGTCAGCGACATCTGGAAGTAACTTGACCTTGTCATAAAATTAAACGCGTTTAACTAATTTATATAAGTGCTTAAGCTGTGAGCTTCCACCTTAATGGGAATGCCGGAGATAAGGAAAAGCATTCGGAAACTTTCTTGAGTTGTACGTATTTTCTAACATCTTTGAAAATATTATACATTATCTTTTTAACTTTACCGTATCTATATATTTTGAGGTACTCTGTTGATTTTTTTTTATAAGATGCAGATTTTGAACTATCGTTATATTTAAAATGACAAAAGAAAGTTGAAAAAAAAAATCATTTTAACTATCTTATGTTTGATATATTAAAGTAATTCGACAAATATTTAAAAATTAATTAATTATATATACCAGATATTAGTAATATGCACTTAAAATTTCGTCTTTATTTTATTTCGTCTGTTATTTTATGAGTCGTAGCTATGCTTTTTGTATAGTTTTACATGAAATTCATTAAAATTAAAACGTAGAAAATGGAGGTCCTTTATCAAACCTAAAAAAAATAAAAAAACCTAAAATAAATAAATAAATAAATAAAAAAAAACCTAACCTATAAATAAATAAATAAATAAACCTAAAATTTAATGTTATTTCTTCCACATTAAATAATCAAGTATTTCTAAAATCTCAAATTGCAAAAATAAAAATATAAGTTTAAAAGATGTTACGCGAGATTTCAAAATAAAGACATAAAAGGTTATCTGGAAACGATTTTCGCAAATTCGGATATCTCGAGCTTTAAGCAGCTTTAAACTCGAAATTCACTCATAATTTTTAAACTGCACCGTCCTATCTCACGACGAAGCGACGGCTATTTATTGCTACAAATCGAGGGCTTAAGATATACTTCGGTATAAATAAAATCTTTTAAGTTTTCATTTCTTTCGTGTTTTATTTAACTTAAAATTACAAAAATATTACAAGTATTTGAAATAGCGGCCAGTCGTGGCGCAGGGACATAAAGTGTGACTGTAAAACCGACTGGTGGTGGGTTCGATCCCCACTCGAGGAGATAAAATATTTACTTACATTTATATTTTCATTTCTTCGCTCTGGTGTTGAGGCAAAGCGTGGCGTTGAGTTCCGCCACTCAGCACGCAATGCCTCCAGAACTCGGCGGAAAGTGGGGAACGGAGTATCTTAACACTAGGTTCCCTCTGCCTACCCTGCTATATGTACTTACGCTGTATCCCAGCGTAATGCTGATTCCATATAAACTAATATTGTATAGTGATAGTTATAAACAGTTGTAGAAGGTAGCAGCGTTCTACGATATTTATTATAAGCGCCTATCGTATACAGCTAGTACTGCGGGTAGCATTAGGCAAGGACATTAAACAACTTTAATAGTAATGTATTATAGTGTTATGAAATTAAGTTAGCAATTTTCGGTTAAAATTGACTATTAAATATATTCGTGTTTTGACTTTTATTGTAATTAAGTGAAGCGCTGCGGCATTGATTTCCGCCACTCAACACGCCTATAGAATTTGGCGGAAAGCGGGGAGCAGAGTGTCTTAACACTAAGCTTCCTCTGGTTACCCTGCTATATCCCGCATATAGCAAGGTAAACAAGTAAAAAAGACGGAGCTGCGTGAATCTAAAAAAAAATGAATGCTTGAATAGAAAGAATTGCAAAACTATTTGAATAACAAATGTTGATATATTAAGTTATGGCAATAAATCCAGTAAAATCGTAGGATACGCAAAAAAAATATTACCTATTTTTTTAGTTTCACGTTGCACGTTGCGTTATCTTGGCAGAGGAAATGTTCCACACATTTCCTAGTCCCTAATGTTAGGAAACTCCGTTCCCAATTAAATAAACACTTCCGCTTCCCATATTCCGGCGTAATCATTTTCTTTGTGTATTGAGCGGCGGAACCTAAAGATGTGTTTTGCCACCAAGAGGAAATCGAACTCACAACCGTCACGTTAACAGTCACATGCTTGTACACCTCCGCCACGACGACCTCTACACAGATAAAGCATAAAAAATATAAAGATTTTCCAAAACATATTTCTATAGATAAAATTTTATATGAAAGTAACAATAATAATTAATATAAACACAGGCGTTGGGAGTTCAGGGTAATATTGCAGTGACATTAATAATAGGTACGAGAGCGGGGTCAGACCGTGATATAACCGTTTATTAGATAGACCCATTCATTGTAAGCTTTCAGCTTAAACTACCGAACGTTAAGAGAATAGGCTTTTTTTTTTTATTAAAAATTTCTTATATTTTTAAAAAGTTTTCACGTTACTTTTATCTTTATTTCTTCTTAATATTTTATTTATATTCTACTGGAAGAGCGACCTCATTCTCAGTTTTTTCACTTGATTTCGATTTAGACGCTTCTTGGGAGTCAATGGAGTGGAGTGATGGAGTGACAGAACTCAACATTATACTAAATCGATTTTTAAATAAAACTCACATTCTCCGGCCGGTCGTGGCGCAGAGGCACAAAGTGTAATGTAAACGAAACTGGTTGTGGGTTCGATCCCCACTCGAGAAAATAAAATATTTTAAATTTATATTTCCATTTCTTCGCTTTGGTGTCAAGATCCGCCACTCAGCACGCAATGCCTCCAGAATTTGAGGCGAAAAGTGAGGAACGGAGTGTCTTAACACTAGGTTCCCTCTGCCTACCCTACTGTGTACGGGATACAGCGTGAAGCTGATTTGATTTTTATCTCACATTCTAAATTTCCTTCCGCCTAAACTTATTATATGGATAGCTCCTGTACTTAAATAACAAAATAAAGCAATGTATTGAGATTTTTTTTTATTTCGTAATTTTGCTTTAAACATTCTGAATACAGCAAAATTTCAACCTATTTCAACCTGTTTAAAAAAAATACCATTTTTCCCCCACTAAGTACCACGGCAAGAACAACTATTATACAAAAGTAATAATATAATTTTTGTGTAGTAATATAATTTTATTTTAAAGCTTCATAGCAAAAGTATTTTTTTAGCTTTACGCTGTATCCCACACATATGAGGATATGCAGAGGGAACCTGGGAACCTAAAGATAAGACACTCCAATCCCGTTAA
>DWMY01002424.1:0-11851 GCA_018249775.1 Heliconius hecalesia formosus
TCTCTTTCCAGATGTTTCATCTACAAAGGACAACACGGTGATAAAAGTACGTCGTATATTATAGCTCAGTCCGGCGACGCCACTTGCAACGGTCTCTCGTCTCCAACTGACGGCAGTCGAACTATGAAACTTACTACTAGTGAGTCGTTTGTTTAGTAATTTGTAGTCGTTTTTTTTTTATTAATGATAGAAAAAATATAAAGACTATATTGAGTTCGGTCGCGGTGCAGATGAACAAGCGCGTGACTGTGAACGCGACAGGTTGTGGGTTCAATTTCCAGTTAAGAAAATGAAATGTTTAATATTTGCAGTTCTTCTCTCTGGTAAGGAAGTAAAGCGTGCCTTTAAATTCCGCCACTCAACTCGCAATGCTTCTAGATTAAGAGGAAAAAATCAGAAAATTAGATGAACTAAAAAAAAATAACAACACTTAGCTTCAGTGCTACAACTAGTCGACCGCAATGTACGACCATCGTATTAATATAATTTAATTGTAATAATATAATATTTTTTTTCTATCTTTTTGTTTCAGGTGATGATGAACACAACAGATGTCATTTTCCAAATTGGATTGTTGAACATCACAAGTGGTACAGCTTAGATCACACACACCAATATCGATTTACAACCAAAAATGCTACTTTAAAGGTAATTTTGTTGATATATTATTGTAAGATTAGTAGTTTCAGTTCGATTTGAGTCTGCGTCTATCGTCTATATAGGAATTATTTAAGATATATTGTTTTCTCTTATATAATATCAATTTACAAGTAAAAAAGTTTTTTCTAACTTAATTTTTTGTAATTTTTGTTTACATTTGTATACAGTATACTCAAGCGCTTAAGCTATATAGTACCATTGATGTTATAATAGCTATAATTTTAATGTAATTTTTTTTATACAATGAAAATATCATATAAATAATAATGAAAATGTCTGCAACTTCAAATATCTGCAATTTTCCTAAAAATTGTAAAATGTCCACAAATTAATTATATTAGATATTTCTATAAAAATATCTAATATAATTAATTTGTGGACATTAAAAATACTTGAGTTAGCTCACTTTTATTTTGAGAATGCTTCTCCTAATTTTTCTCTTATTTGTATTTAAGAGATTTAGTTTAAAAATAAATTAATTTAATTTCTCATTTTTCACAGATAATGAATACAGACGGTTCATTCGATGAGAAACGTCTCGTGTGTCACTCGATTTTAGAACAAAAGGACAATAAGCATATAAAATTAGTGGCGCACGTCACTAAAGGATGGTGAGTGGAGTTCTTTTATTGGCTTTTTAATGATCACGGGTTCAATTATTTTTTTTTACTTCTCGCTGTATCTCAAATTTAGTAGAGTAAGGCAGAGGAAAACTAATATTTAGACATTTCGTTCCCCATACACCGCCCTATTTTTGGGACATTACATTTTGAGTGGTTGAATTCAATGCTTATTACAATATGGGCATCGAACCCACACTCGTGCTTACAATCAGCCGATGCACCGCTGCAGCACGAACTATTCTACGGTGTTCTTTTTTTTTATTTCATTAAAGTGTGAACTCCAAAGCCAAAAAAAATTGAGAAATGTAATTTTCAAGATTTTTTTCAACGCAATATTTTTTTTGTAACTTGAAATAGGTTAATTATGATGTATTTTTTTACCCTTGTAGCTGTATCCCGCACAAAGTAGGGTAGGGGTTTTGTTAAAAACCATATATATCAATATGATATGATATTTTTTCGATTTCAAAAAGTGATTACACCACACTACAGATCACTACAATTAGGCCATTCTTATTTACCCCATTTTAAGTAGAGTCCTACATTCCTATATTTATACAATTCTACATTGGTACACGAGAAGTGATGTGGTATAATCGATGCTTTAATATTTTGTTTTTTTTTTCTTCCAGTATGTCCGGCCACGTGTGCCTCAAGTTCTACCATCGTGAAGGGAATGTTCTAGAATTGCAACAGGGCGCAGAGCTGTGGGAACAGCCTCAAGACGCGTGCACTGAATCGGGGAATCCACCGTTTGTTACTTTGATAAGTAAGTATTAATTCTTTTACCTTATTAAAAAAAAACATTTCTACGAAAATCAATGCTTACTAAGAAATTATTTTTATTTTCCTTTCAGCGACCACGCCCACCCCCATGCCTTGTCCCATAGCTGGGCGATACAGTGTTATCAATTCTTTGGCGGATCGACGAAGAAGAAGGCAGCAGTTGGGCAATGGTGGGTTAAGTTCTTTATTGGTTGTTGTTTGTTTCTCATTTTTAGCTTCACGCTGTACCCACCTTTAAGCAGAGTAGGCAGAGCGAACTTAGGGAATAACACTCTATTTTCTATTTTCCGCCTAATTTCCTATATATTATCTGTTGCCTTTTTTGCGTTTTGTCTCCTATTGTCATGTCATGTCAATCTGTTCATGTCGTTTACAAATAATTGCCTCAGTTTTATTTTAAAATGTTATAAAATAATGACAGCTAATTTGAGTAACTTTGATTCGCTCCGTTTTTTTTATGAGTTGTTAGACGCCACAGACTTTTGTCGTCCGTGCCATTTTATTCTTGATTATTAAAGTTGTTGTCGATATTATTAAAATAGTCTCTTTTTGTTCATAAAAAGTTGTATATGTGACAGTTATGTCAAAAAGGATAGTAGTAGTTTATATATAAAATCAACTAACGTCCCGCCCGTGGCTTCATCTATTGAAAGTTACTGTTATATTGTAGCCAAATATGGGTTATTCTGATGTATAAACTATAACATATTACTGTAAAGTTTCATTTAAATCAATTTTAGTAGTTTTTGACAACATCCATCCTTGCAAACATTCATGTATCTAATATTAGAAAGAAGATTACATACTACATTATACATACATATATACATACTAGTCAATTTCTGAACTAAATATTCCAGGTGACTCGGACACCGAGACAGCTGCAGAGTGCGTGTCGGGAGACTACGAGAGCGCGAGCATCGGTTGCGGACACTCGCAGGACACTATCGAGTTTAAATCCGCTTGCTCTAGCACCGGTGAGTGTCGGTAGAAATACATTGTCAATTGTCATTAACATGTCAGTAGTGTCAGTTTGTGATGATAACACTTGCTCGGAAGGCAGTTTTGCTGAGAAGAGTTGTAACCCTTCTTTCGAGTGGTAAACTCAATGCAGAGTAAGCACCGAATCAACAGTTTTCAGCCAAACGATGTCTCACTGTACCACGACTGGTTTAATAAATATAATCTGTACATATAATAAAACAAACTCAGCGCTGATAGTACATGGAAGATTTTTAAGAAAATCTATTATTGGGAGAATTAACAAATGTAATGGAACCCAACATTTTTTTTTATTTTTGTCTGTTTGTTCGAAAATGTACTATCACAATTATTTTTTATATCAAATTATGTCGGATATTATTTTAAGTTTCTAATTAAATGTAATATTTAATCTGAGGCCAGTCTCCAGTCCCCAGATCCCTGCAGAAAATAAAATATTTATTTATATTTTCATTTCTTCGCTCTGGTGTTTTGTCTAGGTTAGCTGGCCTTGAGTCAAAGGGCGGCGTCGAGTTCCGCCACTCATCACGCAATGCTTCCATAATTCGATGTAAAGTGGGGAGCGGAGTGACTTATCATTATGTTCCCTCTGCCTACCCTACTGTGCGCGAGATACAGCGTGAAGCTGATTTTTTGATTAAATCATATTTAAAATCTTGTCCTACAGTGTACAAGTGCTACGGTAGCTGGCGTGAAGGTGGTCGCGGGTTCGTGATAGCGGCGCCTCAGGCGAGGACCTCCAGCCAGCACAGGGCCTTCTGCTTTATGTATACGAGACGAAATGGTTAGTTTGTTGTGTGATAAATAAGTAAAGTGACGTTGTTCTATTTAAGAATATAAAATATTTTTAAACAGAACAACGTCACTTTACTTATAACAATAACTGTTTGGTTGACGCTGCACCTAAGACTACTGTTAACATGATAACACTGTTTATATCTCGCCTTTCACAGTTTATATCTCTCGAATTTGTTATTTTGTTTGGTTCTGAAACCGGATTAATATAGCTTTTATTTTATTATCTTAGTAATATATATGTTTTAAAATGCTACGGTCCGAACATTTTGCAGTGGTCCGACGTCACTCGTGGTGGTAGACGGAGGTGCCATACGTCTGTTAATTGACGAAATTATTGTAATATGAATAATAAAATTGTTTTGTTTTTAGATACAGTATCGGGAGGCACGGTGTCGCTGAGCGCGGTGGGCGTGTCGTGCTCGCGCGCGGCGGTGCCGGGCCGGCACGGGGACAAGGCATACAACCTGACTAGTAATGGTGAGTTACCCCCATATAATGTTACATGCCAATGTTCATTGATATTTGACAACGACAAAAGTTATCCTCATTTCATATGCCTCGTTTAATTATGTAACACGAAGCCGAGTGAAACTTTTAGTTTTGTGTGTGTTGGATGTTTTTTATTCTAAAAACTTTCTCACTTTGTCATCTCTCAATGAATACCAAATAAGATATTACGTAATTAACCTTCAAATTCATTAAATTCACATCATCTAATCAACACAACACAACAACATCTAATATTCCTATAAATTTGTATAGTTTCAATTTCTGTTTCTTCTATATTTCTTACTTTGCAAACTCCCTAGAAATACCATTGCTATTATAAGAACCATGATGTGCATATATCTTCTCGAAGTCAGAGGAAACAGTTCTCTGTCACCACGCACTGTCACTAAAGTTAAGCAGCTAAATAAAAACTAATTTTTCACGTTTTCTTCTTCAGGCACATGCGAACAAAGCAGCCAATACAATAGTACAGCGCACCGTCTCCTACCCGCGGCGTTAAACGCTGTACTGCTAGCGGTCATAGCGTTCAGATGATATGATTAAATGACATGTTGATTGATAGATTGATGGACTGCTGTGTTTGATTGATGGTTTGATTTATTTTAGATATTTTTTTTGTTTATTTTTATCCCAATATGTACATTTATTATTTTGATCAATCGTTTTTTTGTCAATCATGCTTATTTTTTTTTTTTTTTAATTATTTATATGTTTTTTTTTTATAAACATTGTGACCAATTGTAGTAATCAATATATATATTTTAAATATATAGTAGTCACGTATGTGAGTCTTGCCAGTTTCTTATAATATAGACTTGTTTTGAAATTTAAAGCGGCTATTTTATAATATTATATTTTACTGTAAAGAAGATAATTGTAATACTTTCTTCGTATTTTTTTTAATAATACTGATTTTAAATATCGTATAAACTTAAATAACCGATATTTAATTTCGTTTTACTTTAAAAACTTTTTTTTTTATAATAGTAATTAAACTTGTTTTAAGAAAATAATTAAAGTTTTACACAATTTTGCTCAAAATTAGTTATCTAACACAGCAGGTATTTAAAAAAACATGAGATTTTGCGGAAGAATTAAGAATTAGGATATTTTGATAAAAATCGCTTTGGATGTGATAAGAAGTGACGTTTCAAGGGATTTTTCGGCAGCATTATTTTTATTAATTTTTTTTTGCTATTAGTATAAATTATTTATTATTTTTTCTTTTACATTAAGTTGAAGTCTATTTTAAGCATAAAAATGCATTATTATGAAAACGAGTGTTTATTTTTAAATTATTATTACAGTTCTTACAATATTTGTCTATAATTGCCAGTGTTTTCGAATTTGGACCTTATTTTTATAAGTAAAAGGTTGAAATTTAAATTTATTGGTAGTAAATAAGTATTCCTACAGTAATTTTAGGTTAGTCGGGAACTAAAACAGAGTTAAATGAAACGAAATAAAAACGTGATCTTTGTAAATAATTAAGATGGTATAAGGATTGGGAAAAGACAAAAGATATGCATTTTTAAAAAGTTACTTATTGTATTTTTTGAGGTTAGTCGATGAAAAAGTCGCGAAATATCCAAAAAATCTCGCAAAATCGATGTTTTGATATATTTTTTTGGATTCTTCGTGATTTATCGTATTGTATTTGTATTGTAAATTATTTATAGAAAAAAAACGCTTTTCAAGTATACATTTTGTATGGTATGCTACAGAATTAATGGTAAGTTTAAAATAAAATAACTAGATAGAATAAAATGTAGAAGAATTATCAGCTCAGCGTTTTTGATTCTACGTCCAAATTTGTGTTCTTTTTCTTGGTTTTTTTTAAAACTCGATTCGATATATTATCTGTGGACTGGTGTGTAATTTATTTAAATTAAACAGTTTTATTTTATCGTTTTTATAATGATAATGATTTTTTATAATAATTATAGTTGCCAGTCCACATTTTTTTTATTTTTCTATTTTTTTAAATGAATTTGTGACGTCACAAGCTATATTTAAATAAATATACATCATTTACTTAAGATATATTTCTATAGTGTATAATAAATGTCTTTATAAGAATTTTTATCATTTTGTTTGTACATAACCTTAAGAAAAGAAAAAAATAATCAAGATGTTTATAATCCAGGAACTGGTAAGAAAAACTTTAATTATAGCAAATATTTAGACCAATTTCACATATTTAGATGCAATATATACTATTATAAAAAAAAATCCCAGTCATTAAATTTATTGAACAAAGAGTAAGGAAATATTTTTTTGCCAGCTCCTGGATTATAATCTAGTTAATTAACGAACTATGACGTCATAAATTCCTATCAAATTTGTCAGATTTTGCCTTTTTTCGTCGCTTCCTTCCAAAATGTTCACGAATCCTGACCAATAGTAGGTAAAAATATTGCTCATAATGTTTATAATAGTGTGGAGTTTTATTTGTGATATATTAAAAAAAACTTAATTATATTTAAAAAATGTATATATAATCGAGTTCCTGACGTGTTTTCTTTTTTCCGTATTTTTTTAACATTTTCGGTTTTTTTTTCATCGAATAGTATGTAAGTTGCTTGCCTACAGACTTATAGCTGGATCATATTGTAAATAATAATGATTATTATTATATTATAGCTAATAATTTATTATATATACGATATTTTATAAGACATTTTTGTGTGGAACGGTCAGGTGTTACGCGAGCAATTGATGGATGTTTAATTTTTCCTCATATTTTTTTTTATTTATTAAAAAACTTAACATTTCATATATTTTGACATATTTATATTTTTAATTTGGAAAGCATATGTTTTCGTAGCACATGGACGATCCAATGATTAAATAAAAAAGAACTTTTACCGTATTTATTGGGCTTGCGATTTGGGGGCTTACAATAATAGCACACCTATGCCTAGTAAGACTGTCAAAATGACAGCAACTGTCAGAAAATAACATGACGGCTATTATCAAAAAATGACAGCAGCTGTCAAAAACTGACGGCCACCGTCACAGATACGGTACCTGTATCTTATTTTTTTTTATAAAAAGTGTTAATGCACAATACGTTAAGTAATTTTCACGATAGCGTTTAAGGCTATGTTGTTTTTCTTTTTTAATTTATTGTTAAATTAAGGAAAAAAAATTCACACACTCACTTGTGAATAAAGTGCACTGATTCATGTAAAATATTAAAAATGTATGGGAATTGTATTAATTCGCTTGTAAATAATGGTTTATTTTTCGGCCCCGGTGTTGTGTTCCGCCGAGTCCCTTTTTTTTCTATTGAGCGTCTTTTTTTTATGTCGCTTGTAACATTTTTTTGGTCACGCCAGTAAATACGATTTATAACTACTACAATGTAAGCCTATTATTATATTTTGATTACTGAAATATATTTAAAAATCAATAGTTTTGTTTTATTTATTTTGATTGTCCCTGGTACTGTTGTTGGTTTGTATAAGTACTTGATTTCTAACTCTGGTTATTAAGGCATGTAAAACTATTTTATTATTAAATGGGTACTTCAAATTTGAATTTTACAATCAATACATTACATACTATATTAACAAATTTCGTAATTTGTTTTGTAATTACAAAATGGCTTGCAAACGCCAAATACGATACTGTTTTTAATTTTAATCATTTCCTTAAATGATATTTTTGCTCTTGGTGTCTCTAGCTATCCTAAAGAAAGAAATCAGTTCAATGAAGTCAACTAATAGATTTGTATATTAATTAATATTAAATGAACATTATATATACATTTAACTGGTGTCGTTAATAAAAGCGAGCGATTGTAAAGATTCGGTTCGATTTCCACTCTGGGTAATCAAATATAAAATATTATAATTTCCTCGCTCTGGTAACGAGGCTACGAGACGTTGATGTCCGCATATCCCATGTATATATTATAGTGGGTTAGATCGATACAAACTAATATAAAGTTCTCTTTCCACACCGCACGTACAGACAATGGGGTTACAATTGCAGCAATCTTTTTACAATTTTAAATATGTTACTTGGGTTAGAGTGTAAACTTGCTAAATCAACGTTATGTACTTGTACATTTTTTATACCATTTGAAACTCTAGAATAAAAAATAGAAAACCAAATTTTATTTTGATTCATATAGTAGAAAATATTTAAACACGCCGTTCAACACACAATGCGTCCAGAATTCGGTGGAACGTGGAAAGCGGAGTGACTTAACACTGGAACATGCGGAATACAGCATGAAGCTGAAAAATAAAAATATATTTAAATTTCGAATTTCGGCGGAAAGTGGGAATTTTCATCGAATTCTGGAAGCATTGCGTGACGAGTGGCGGAACTCAACGATGCGTTTATCGTTTACTCATATTTTTTTTAAACTTTTCGTCTCTCCTGAGAATAAGCTTTACAGGCTGTAAGCAGGTTTACCGTCTAAGCCTATATGTAAACTGCATTTTAATTCTCAAAATAGTATATGGGTCAATCAACTTTTAAAGTACTTCTTTCGTGTATAATGTAATCCTCAAACCCAGATACACGTAAGATATATGAGTTTTATATTAACGAAAACTCGCCATTTTTTATCTCAATTGTTTTGCGACGTATATGAGATCGGAGAAAAAGTATTTTCGTATTGTTCATACGAAGGAAAATATTTTTTTACACATTAGCAAAAACACTACCAAGTTCCTCCTACTCTAATTTTAGGTTACTTTTAAAGAAGAAAGAAAGAAGTTCATTATGACATCTTTCTACCTCCAACAAGTAACTTCGAGCTGCACTGCCACAGCTATCGCCTTCATCATTCCAGTCAACCAACTGCTACACCGCTACCATCTCCATCACTAATCTCATCATTATATTTTTTCAAGCCAGATTATTTGTTACCAGAAAATATACGAAAAGTATTTTAACTATTAATTTCAAGATTATCAATTCCGAGAGTTTCTTCTGCAACCTCATTATCAACTAAAGAGGGCGAAGAAAACTTAAAAGAGAGAGAAAATATATAGAGAAAATAATATGTTAAAGCAAGAAAATGCGACGTTGAAAAAGGTAAGAAAAATATGAGAAAAGAATCCGGATAAATAAAGAAAGACACAAAAGGCATCGTCAAGTTCCGTCACTCAATACGTAATGCTTCCAGAATTCGACGGAAAGTAACGGAAGAGTCTTAATGGAACAGTGTTTTAACATAGGTTCTCATGTCTCCTTCGCCTATGGATACAACGTGAAGCTAGAATAAAACAAGTCTTATATTATGTGTTTTTTTAACACAATTGTATCTTTGTTTATTTTTTAATGTAGTTTTTCCCAATCTTATTTTTTTTAAATAACCTCATAAATTTCTCTTGCATTACTGTTTCTTAATTTTTACACACGTTTTGAAAGTTTGTTACAATCTGTATGTATTTATTTATGCATGCATAAAAACTATCAATATTTGTGCCTGATCCCCTGATTGTTGTCATAGTATGTAAACAGCGAGTCCGATTTTATTATCCTAAGATTATTGGAAACATTAAACTTTTTGAAAATGTGCAAAGTACCGCAATGCGTTTTAAGAAAAACATTTGTTATTTATATTTAATAAAATAATTACATTATTTTACATTATTATGGCCAATCAGTACCATAATTTATATAAATAATATGTTTCATTTTATTGAATTAGAATACTTCTAGTTTTCTCAAATGATATTACAGAAAAAGATGAATGAAAATACAGACCCATATAAATGCAAAAGAAGGAAATTAAAGGAAACACCCAAATAATATTTCCATTTTATTGTTTTTTTTTTCAATATTAACCAATGATCTCTTAAGCGATAAGTATAGATAGCATAGCATAGTTATACAATTTACAGCCGGTCCGGAACAAAAACACTTACATATACATTTTTTTTTATATATATAATTTGTATATATAAACGTGCTCACAGACCTATGAATAGCGTATAGTACAAATAAATTCACAAACACGTCAAAATATGTTTACTGTACGACTGGTGAACACTTTGTATGAACGAGAAAAGTACGTTTAAAGTGTAAGTGTAATTTTAAAAAAAATATTAGTGAAAGAAAACATAAAAATCAGTCAATTTCTTGAAAATATCCAATACTTTCCAACAAAAAATAAACTTTAAACATTATTCCATTCAATTATATTATGAATAAAACATTATTCAATTATTCCATTGCAAAAAAGTATCGTTATAAAAAAACGTGACGAAGTGTAATAAAGAAAAAAATATAAAAAAAGTAATTCAAAGTACAAGTGTAATTGATAAAAACACAAGGAATAAAAAAAAACAATTTTATGTATTAAATATGAACACTTCTCAAAAAACAATAAAATGAATGAACAAGGAAAGTGTAAAAGTATTACACTTACACTTCATAATAAATAGAACAATAAAAGATCACCAGTCGAGAGGCAAGAGGCGAACTCTTAACATTACAAAGTACAAAATTACACTTTTTAATTTAAAATATATGTATGTATGTCCCATCCATTCATTCAAAGGCATTCTCAAAAAAACATTACTTTATGTCATAATATCTTTGATATATTAGATTTTAATGTGATATGTCCTTAATAAAAAAAAAACAAAAGATAAATACTACAAAGTAGAGAAAATTTTCATTATCCCATATATATATTATAAAAATTATTAAAAAAAACACTAACAACAATTTATTTATTTTATTTAAAAATAAACTCTACAGATCACATTAAAATCTAATAATCAAAAAATATCTTTAAATACTAGTTATCTATTAAAAAACAACATTTCAGTCCATTCATTCGTTCACTCATCCACATTTAATATTCATTTGTCAAAGCATTTTTTCAATAATATATTTTGATATGATATGATGCTATAAAATATTTGATGGTTTTAGTTATAAAGTAATCTAAAAAAAAAAGAAAATAGAAATAATTTTTATTATTTTTTAAGTGTTATTCCACACCTCTAAATTAGTATAAATACAAATAAGTCAGTAAAAAAAAACAAAATATATTTCTATTTTTCACAAGCGGAAAATATAAGAACTTATATACATATATACGATTATAACATAAATATGTAATAATCGCGAAAATCCAAGATCTTAGAATACAAGAACACTTTTAGAAAAAAAAATAGTACATTTTCCAACACTTCGACAAAATTTCACTTTAACAAAAAAAAACATTTCAAAAAAACCACCTAAAACTATAAAAAATAAATTATCATTATATTAGCACTCGACGAATTATACATAAAACGATCTATCTAATGGAATGGCCGTATAAAAAAATAATATTATTCTTTGGACTAAATCTGACTAATGTTTTAGCTTTTTTTCAGCGTGCATTTTAGTTAGTTTTAGTCAGATTTAGTCCAAAAAAGTATTTTTTATAATGAAACTTATTGAACAACCATCGATATCAACATAATGTGCGTTCAATCATTCACTCTATTCGC
>DWMY01002425.1:0-11851 GCA_018249775.1 Heliconius hecalesia formosus
ATTTTAGTGAGAGTACATTAGTAGCTACTTTGGAAAAATTTACAATTAAAGCTTAAATGATAAACAAAACATCACGTTTATGTTCACAAAAAAGAAAAAAAAACATGTTTTTTATTGGGTTTTTTTTTATATAGGTACGCATGTCCATTCTTCGTGTAATCCGAAAATAATTGTTACAAATAAGGAAAGACACAGGGCTATTAAAGAAGTATTAGTCTTCGGACATTTAAGTTTTTGCATATCACATAAAAACCAGATAAACCAGAAGTTTTAAAAGAATATTGTGTTGTAGACGGAACATTAAAACATATATATTGGAATAATTGGAATATAGATATGTGTACATTGATACTTTCCATATTTTAATCGTATTCTTGAAGAAAATTGGAATTACCATTTGTTAATAAGTAAAACAACTAAAAAGTTAAAAATAAATTAAACCTGATATAAAAAATACCATTAAATTGCAACATTTAAGGATAATTTATTAACATTCATCGTCTACGTTACAATAATCTCATATAATACATACCTAATTAATAATTATATATTTTTATTAAACCCTAAAACTTTAAATCTTGTATTAAATCGTTGGATTTTTATTACAGATCCATTTTTTTATGAATCAAAGCGTATTACATTGTGATTGCAATAGAAAACGGACACCACCGTGGGTTCCGTACAAAAATTTAACATCTCGAGCTTTTTCTGAAAGTCCAGATTAACTTAGCCAGAGCTCTTTCATCTAATACCTCACTTAAACTAAGGGTTTTAATACCAAATTTCAATCCTATTTTAAGGCTATTATTTTTTAAGATTTAACCACAAATGTATAGTTTCTCTAGATATTAGCAGTCATATTTCATAATTCTAGGTCAACCAGAAGTATCATATTAATTTTGATTCTCTTTACAGTGTCGAAGTACGCGTTTTTTGTGATATATACGGCCATATTTCTTTTTAGTGAATGTAGAAATAAGTTTTTTTAAGAAAATCATAGGGCCATAGATCTGAGTATATGGTTTGAATTTCAACTCGATATCTCCAAGCGTTTCTGAGATAAAGGCTCTTAACAGACATACAGACAAACAGATGGACGGACAACAAATGTATATTATAAAGGTTCTTTTTGTCTTTAAAAAGTACGGAACCCTACAAAATTTATATGTAATATGGTAACAATGTGGTTGCGTCGTTTAATAACGTGAGTTCATATGGTCATCTTCTAGCTCTCGATCTTTAGCCTTTTAATTCTTTTCAGTACTCGATCAAATAAAACCCTTCTCCGTTTCATTTGATACCCATATTGGGCGAGTTGTACAAATAGTTGTACCTAATCCACCATATTGTGTTGGCGGCATTTTAATTTTTTTATGGCAACTTTTTCATTTGAGTGGGTTTCTTAGAAAAGAGGATTGCCATGAAAACTAACGCTAAGTTCAGATGAACGCGCGGTGCCGTTTCAGTTCGGCGCACAGTTTAAGATTGTAACAGATCAATGTTGTTGTGTACAACACCGCGCGTCACCAAGCACCGCGCGCCATATTGGACTGCCCAGTGCCCGACACGACGCGGCGACACGCGGTCTAAGATCTACAATCCTGTATTGAACGGTTCTGTTGACAGATATGGACGGAGGGACGCATTGTTTTACTAATTGACGAAATTGTACCTTAATATTACTATCAAATTTTGTTTTGGTGATATGCAATATCTTACAACACTATCTGTAGGTTGCAAATTCTCTTCAACACAATCATACCAAAAGTCAAAGGATGCAATCGACATCCTAAAATACTTGAAAAACCGATCTTCGTGTAGTTTTAGAGTGGAATATAAGGTTACAAACAGACTTAAAGAAAGTCTTTGACTGAAAATAGTGTCAACCAGACTCGTTTTTGCTATTGATGACGCAGTTTGCAGTATAAAACCCACAACCACCACCTCCACGTCCATTCTTACTGTATGTTCTCACTAGAATGCCGCGCGCAAGTCGCCGCCATCTTAACGGCTGAATCACGCGGCAGCGCGCTTCGCCGCGTGCTCGTCTGAATTTAGCCTTAAGGTATATTTCAAATTTCAGCTCAAAGGGGCACTGAGAAGTGTGAAGTGTAATTTAGCTTTGATGATGATGATAATGATGATGATGATGGTAATTTTTTCCTCAGCATAGTTCAATAATAGCCCTCTTGTATCAAACAATAACTCAAAACTACCAGTTGATAAATCTCGGAAATAACATAGAAACAAAAATAGTTTTTGAGAAAGTTTTTTTTTTACCAATAACTTTAACTGGCGATTTTTTTCCATAAGTCATTTCAAAAAATTACTGGTATTTGTATAGGATAATCAAGGGAAATTTCATAAGGGTACCTGAATGTGTCAGTTGTATTAAAAATATACTTAAATCATGAAACAGTCAAAATTTTTTTATTTCATTTGCATTTCTCGCCAGTCTAATATTAGTCGGACAATGTAAATATTTTGATAATAAAGATATTCTAGTACAGGATAAGAATTGGCTAATGCACTTAGTACTTAATTCACAAGCTGTAGAAACAACACTTGCCACTACTGGCCATCTTAAGAATTACTAACATAATACGCATAAAAATATTCCTGAAAATTTTAATTTGGATAGCATGGATTAATAGATTTAATAAACATCGTCTGTAATATAATAACATATATTTGAATTAAAAAATACTGAAGTCACATAATTATTAATTGGAAAATGGAACGTCGAACTCTTTTTTTAAATGATCTCTCTCTAATATTTTTGTACCTTATTAATAACGTAACTTTCGCTGCTAAAATATTTTTTTGCGACTGAAATTAAGTAATAAATATTTATACGTAGTCCGAACATAACAATATTTAATAAGCATCGTCTGTAACACTATCTGATTAAATTTAGTGGTTATTACTTATTTAGAAAACGTATAAAAATTTGAACGCAGGACTCGAACCCGCGCCTCCTGGAAACCGACCAGGCGCTCTGACCACTAAGCCATGCGTTCTCGCCAAGCTACGTCGAAATTATTATTTTTTTTAGCTTCAAGCTGCACACCAGTACGTAGCGGGGTAGGCAAAAGGAAACTGGGAACCTAGTGTTTAGACGTTCCGTTCCCATTAAGACGCTTCCGTTCCCCACTTACATGCTTTCCTATTTTCCGTCAAGGAAAATAAATAGTTAATATATTAATTTCCTCGCTCTGGTAACAAGGCAAAGCGCGGCGTTGAATCCGGCGGGAAATGGGGAGCGGAGTGTCTTACCACTAGGTTTGTTGACTGTGGTGTGCGGGATACAGCGTGTAGCTAAAAAAAATTATATAATCATTTTTAAGTTTAAAAAAATATCTAAGTTATGTATTTATTGTATCTATCTACTCTATCTCTAATATCTACATATCGTATATAACCATTAAATTAAATTAGCTTCACGCTGTATCCCGCACACAGCAGAGTAGGCAGAGGGAACCTAGTGTTAAGACACTTCGTTCCCCACTTTCTGCCGAATTCTAGAGGCATTGCGTGTTGAGTGGCAGAACTCAACGCCGCGCTTAACCTCGACACCAGAGCGAAGAAATGGAAATATAAATTTAAGTAAATATTTCATCTCTTCGAGTGGGGATCGAACCAATTGTGAAAATAACAAATTAAATCTTTTTTAACAGGTAGTTTATGATATATTCTATAGTATTTAAATATTTACATAATTACATATAACTCAATACCCTTAAACATCAGAAACAACAATTATTTCGACAATAATTGCACGAAAACCATATGAGGAAAATAGCAGTGCCAAAAGTAATGTCAACTGTGTCGTAGTATCTGTATATTTTTAACTTCTGTATATTTTTAATTTTTACTTCAAAATATAAAAAATTGTAAATTAAAAAAATATAAATTAAATTAAAATAGCACAAACGTGTGACTGTAAACGCGACAGGTAGTGAATTCGATTCCCAATCGAGGAAATGAAATATTTAATATTTTCATTCTTTCGTTTCGGTGTCAAGGCAAAGCGCGGTGTTGAGTATGTCACTCAACACGCAATGCCTTCAGATTTTGGAAATGTGGAGCGTAGTGTCATAACGCTTGGCTAAAAAATCAATTTATAAATATAATAATGCATATAATTTTTTATATTTCGTACATTAATTATACTTATAGTATTTATGTATGACGTTATTTACATGGATTACTAAAAATATTTTTTAATAAAATCAGCTTCACGCTGTATGCCGCACACAGCAGGGTAGGCAGAGGGAACCTAGTGTTAAGACACTCCCGTTCCCCACTTTCTGCCGAATTCTTGAGGATTTGCGTGTTGAGTGGCAGAACTCAACGCCGCGCTTAACCTCGACACCAGAGCGAAGAAATGGAAATATAAATTTAAGTAAAAATTTCATCTCCTCGAGTGGGGATCGAACCCACAACCAGTCGGTTTTACAGTAACACCTCGTGCCACTGCGCCACGACCGGCCTTTTAATGAAAATATATATATGTAGATAGTAGGTAACTATCTACATATATATAACGGTCTCTTTACGGAGTAAAACACACCAGGATACTCTGCTATACCCGGGATACAGAGTCCAGCTAAAAAATAATATTAAGGTTTCAAAAATACTCCAGACATGTCGTGGCGCAGGGCCACAAAGTGTGACTGTAAATAACGTGATTGGTTGTGGGTTCGAGGAAATGTAATATTTATTTAAATAAATTAATACCAGAGCGAAGAAATAGAAATATATTCCATTTCTTTCGGAGAAAGAAAAATTCTAAAATCAAA
This sequence comes from Heliconius hecalesia formosus, assembly GCA_018249775.1. Taxonomy (NCBI): domain Eukaryota; kingdom Metazoa; phylum Arthropoda; class Insecta; order Lepidoptera; family Nymphalidae; genus Heliconius; species Heliconius hecalesia. The sequence goes on from DWMY01002425.1 coordinate 4,803, forward strand.
TCAGTGCAGCAATAACTTCAAGTTAGCCACGACTCGTTGACCCTACTGTAGCTATCTCATTTATCACACGTACCTAAAAGGAAATTCAGTGATTTATTATGTAATTCATATAAAATTCCAAAGAGTTATTAAAACAAGATAATTGACACGGGAAGTTCCTGCAAATCAAAAGTTGCAAATTGTTTTGACCAATTTTAGCATAAAGGTTGTGATCTTGAGATACGACAATGTGACATTTAAAAAGTGTTTAATTTGGGTTCGGAAAAATGTATCTTGACAAAACTAGCTTTTTATAAAACATACTTATTCGATTTTTATATATCGCCTAATAAATATTTTTAATTTTAGTCATAAAAAAATTGTGATATTTCAAATTGGTAACAAATTAAGTAAAACTATAAATCAGCTTCACGCTGTATCCCGCACACAGCAGAACAGGCAGAACCTAGTGTTAAGACACTCCGTTCCCCACTTTCTGCCGAATTCTGGAGGCATTGCGTGTTGTATGGCAGAACTCAACGCCGTGCTTAGCCTCGACACCAGAGCGAACCCACAACCGGTCGGTTTTACGGTCACACTTCGTGCCGCTGCGCCACGACTGGCCTCAACTAAAACTATAAAAACGTGAAATTATATTGATTAGCTTGAGATGTTTTAATTGAAAAACATTAATTGTGTATCATGAGATTGAAAAGGAAAACAGGAAAAAGATGTTGGAAAATCCACGAAATGAATCATGTACCGAGAATAAATTGTACGTGAGGTGACTAAAAACTATTGTGTGAGAATATAGTCCATATTCTCATTTACGTACGTAGTCGCGTGCCAAGCTAAACTAAATAAACAAAACTAATTTTGAAAGAAATATTTTCATATATGACGTTTTTTGTAACTCACTATCTACTAAACATAAAATATAATTAATTGGCTTGTTAGTGTGTTGTTATTTCTTTTTATGAATATTTTAAGTAAATTATTAGTTGCAAGTTTTAATTTTTTTTTGTAACTTACATTAAAGAACTTGGCACCCATTTAAATAACAAGTAGGTATGTATTTAATATATTTATATCAATGTAGCGAAATAAAATAATTTGAAGTTTATGCATAATAGCTATCTTTATTAATTTTTGTATTTTTTTTTTCAGCTTCATGCTGTATCCGCATGCGGCAGGATAAGCAGAGGGAGCGTAGAGTTGTTTTCTTCTGGCTCATCGTGAAAACTAAAATAATAAATATTAAATTTCCTCGGGTGGGAATCGAACTCACAAGCAGTCACGTTTACTGTCACCCGCTTTTGCTCCTACGCCACGACTGGCGTCAAATAATAAAATTGAAACTTTTATATTGACAAGAACAGTTGTTGAGCTTGCCGGTCTTTCTCAGCTGAACTACATTCGGTTGCATAAGACGTGTAGTATATGAAATAAATGGTTTTTTTTTTGAAGACAGATAAAATTTAATTATTGTGATTGCTATATTAATTTATTATTATTTATTGAGAAACATAATACGTTATATGGACTTCGAGTAATTTTAACATGAACTTCAAAATTTACTAGAGCGCCTGACAACGATAAATACCTATGAAGTTTCGGTACGGCCGAAGGTTTAGCTAATTCTTGGCTGAAACGAAAATTATGGCCGAAATCGATACTTCAGTCTGTCCCTGCCGGTGTTAGCTTCATGTTCTTTTGACGATACAAGTGCTTATAAGATATTTTGAATTTAATTACTTCTGTTGGCCAAGTCGACAGTCACATACGTTTCTTACATAATATATGTTTCACATTAATAACTGCATTTTTTTATTATAGTATTTATTTTAAGACTTCCCGTAAAAAGGAATTGATGTTCAAAAGTGCTTACAGTAGTCTATTTGAAAAAAGAACAGTTTGAGTGTGAATTTTGATGGGATTCGATTGAAATTTTACAAGCTGTCATGACAGTATGTGTGACAGTATGTGTTGTACTTATTTATCCATCTATTTTGACCAAGCCATATTTTTTAGCTAGACCTATAGACTTAAAAGTGTTTTAGGATTCTACAGGTTGTTATTATTATAATATATTTGCAAAATTTTGGAAAAAAATGACCAGTTAGTTTAAAACAAAAGATTATTTTAAATATGGTATGGTCTTATGGTCCATTGATGGTATTTACTATCTATAACTACCATAGTATTTACCATATTTCATCGGATAAGTAAGAAGTTATATACAAAACATAAAAATGAAATGACAAAAAATACATCTGGAATTTTTAACAAATTAATATTTTTTTGTACTTTTCTCTACTAACCAACCTTGTCATGTGGGAAATCCACATGACAAGATTGGTAAGTAGAGAATCTTTTAACGTTAGCCCGCCTTTTATGTCTGTATATTTTTAATATTTTGCGTAATAATAATAGATTTAAATATTAAACTTCTTAACTTGAAAATTGGGGCCGTCGTGGCGCAGGGGCACAGGCGTGCGATTTAAACGCGACGGTTGCGAGTTCGATTCCCACACGGAGGAATAAAATATTAATTATTTTCATTTTCATAGTTCTGCCACTCAACACGCAATGCCTCAAGATTTAGGCGGAAAATTGAAAGCGGAATCGTCTTAATGAGAAACGGAGTATTACTAAAAAAACTTTCATAATTTAAATTTAAACCTTTATTTATCCTATATTACTATAGCAATCCTTCCATTTCCTTCATAAACTGCATATACGCGTCGTCTTTGGTGGGCGCGTGGCGAGGTTGCTCAGTGCGAGGCTGTCGCAGCTCGGCCTTCGCCCTCCTGTCCTCCCTCTTAACACGTAAAGCTGACGGTACAAAACGGGTGACGTCCGCTGATAGATTGCGTATTTGAGGCTTGGCTGTTATTGTTGCACCTGAGGACATTAGATTAAATTTTTATGTAGTAACAAAACAAATGTGAAATATTAAGTATCGATATGGACAATGAAGTATCGATATAAAAATTAAATATCGATATAGAAAATTACAGATGACGGTACAAATAGGATGACGTCCGCTGATAGATTATGAATTTGAGGCTTGTGAGAAGTAAGTAGTATAGATATGGAAGTTTCATGTAACTCTGTTTAGTAGTTTTTGTGTGAAAGTGCAAAATATCCATACTCACAAGCTCTCACAGTTATATTAGTAGGATTACCAAAAACAATGTATGTGAATTATATACAAGACAGACTTCAGAGCAGAGCAATATAGCTCAAATACTCCAAAAATATGTGAAATTTAAAAATGTATATATTTTTATAGTAACTTTTTAGGACCTTAGTATCAAATTAATTAAATTTTCAAACATGGTTGAGTGTACCCCCCATTCTCCACAGTAATCTAAGTTTACTTTTGAATATTAGAAAAAAATAATCAAAACATCTTTTACCTTGTACATTATCCTTCTTATTAACCAATTGCGGCGCGGCGCTCAACACTGGAACGTGCGGCGGTAAACGCAGACGAGGTGGGGCACCTGGTGGCGGCCCGGGGGGACGCAGACCACGAGAGGGCAACCCAGGGGGCGGTCCGGGGGGAAGGGTTGGAGCTGGAAAATATTAAAATATATAATAGAATAGAATGAGGCCAGTCGTGACGCTGGGGCACAAGCACGTGACTGTAAACGGAGAAATAAAACAAAAACAATTCTTAGCTCTGGTATCGAGGCAAAACCACGGCGTTAAGTTACACTACTCGACAAGCAATGCCACCAAACTTTGGCAAAAAAGGGGAACAAAGTATCTTAAAACTAGGTTCGGGGGAACCTTTACAAAAAAAAATAACAATAAATTAAATATCAAAAAGGCAAGGACCAAACTAAGTAATAAGCTAACTCAAATTAAAAAAAAATATAGAATAGGAAAATATATAATTAAGTACTTATATTTATAAATCGGTAAATAGTTTGTTTTGCTTTGCATAGGCTTCCCAGAAGATGAATCTTATGTACACTTTTTAAGAGTGTATGTCACTATATATGTATAAAAACTGCTTCACTGTGAAACTGTGGGTAGGCAGGCAGAGGGAACCTAGTTTTAAGATACTTATATACATTTTTGTTCGATTTCTTGAAGTATTGCGTATTGAGTGGTGGAACTCAACGCCGCGCTTTGCCTAGCTTTGCAAGTTAAACGGGTAAAAACCACTATAACTGTAAATAGTACATAGAAATATGGACTAAGATCTATTTATTTTACACTATACCAGTAAAACAGGAGGTATAACTCCTGTTGCATACATATTTCCCCTATTTTATTTATTATAAAGGTAAAGTATGTAATGGAAAATATCATTCTTATTATTCCATATGGATGCTCCAGGTATTCTGTACATTGGCTGGTACTGTATAAAATAAAATTCTATAGATTGCCGGTAACATATACATAAAGCTAATGTGCATATTAGCAAATTTAATTATTTTTAAAATTCAATGAAGTAGAAAAAACGCGAAATATTCTTGAGTTAAACCTTAAGCTGATCTTTTTGTGTAGTTCTTTGTAATTTGTTATAGTATAAAATTAAACTTTTTTTATTAGTAATAATTCTCTGCAACTGTCAGACTATTCTGGGATAGGCACTGACTACCCCATAACTATCATGTATATCTCAATATAAGTACTATAAAGAATAAAAATAAAAGAATGAAATATTATGCTTACCTGGTCCATGCGGTCCACCAAGAGACATGGGAGGAGGTCCAGGGGGTCCGGGTAGTCCGGGGGGTCCTGGGGGTAATCCTGGGGGCAATCCGGGAGGTGCGCCAGGAGGAGCCCCTGGTGGGGCGCCAGGTGGACGGAGCATTGGTGGCCGAAGACCTGAAGCAAAAGACGTCAATTTTATATGTGCGTTAAATCCCGACGAAAACAGAGAAACATCATAAATTTGACATGTCTGTGTATGTGTTTATCTGCTGTATGTCTGTGTTTGTTTAATTTTTAGATGTTTTTGTGTTTGTTGGGATTAATTATCAATAATTCTTAATAATTATCATGAGGTGCGTTAATCAGATAATGATAACTTTTCTCATTTGACCAAATCTTGAAATAATTACGTCCCCAGATAATCTGGACAAACTAATGTTGAACTTTAATGAAGGATTGCCAATTTAGCAAATCTGATGATTTTCTAATATTCAACACATTTGTCTTATATCTATCTATCTTATATTCAATCTACTATGACGCAGAACGTCCCCGTGTTATTTAATAAACTATTTTTTAGAAATCGTATAAAAATTTGAACGTTGCAAGATTCGAACCTTTGGCAAAAACATCTTCTAAAAAAATATTTGTCTCCTTAGCTTGAAATAAAGCTTAAAAACGATAAATAAAAAACAAATTGATATCTAAAATAACTTACCGACGCTATAGTATAAAAGTATAATAATTATGTTTTTGTTACTACAAACAAATAAAATCATTATTTACGTAGATTTACCTTTCAGCGTGAGATTTTCTAATATTTGTTATAAATAATTTTATTTTTATAATTTGGAATTAATCATTACTCGTGCCACTAAAATAGCATAATGACGCCTGACAAGTACTTAGTTTCGTCGGCCGTTTTTTGGCTGAAACCGCAACTATGACCGAAACTATGATTTTTGGCCGAAATTGGCCGACACCGAAAGTTCGGTTCTCACTGTGTCTACTCTATACAGAGGTATAGAGCGTGAAGTTAAAAAATCTGTAGAACCTGGCGGCAACAAAGGTGGCGGCATTTGTCTTATCTCAGCGCCGGGCGGCTCCAACGTGAAATCGTGGTGGTTGTGGTGGCCGTGGTGGTCGTGGTCGTGGTGCTCTGTGTCGCTGTCCGAGTCACTGTCTCTGCCTGTGGTACGCTTTAACGCTGTTAATCTAAAAGAAATATTTAATTTGTATTAAGTAATTAAATGTAGATGTCAAAATTTTAAGCTACGCAATAGATCTTCATGACGTTTTCAATAATACACCGAGTGATACATGTCCACTTTGGAAAAGTATAATACATTTATATTACACTAATAAAGTAAATCCTTATAAAAATATATATTTATTATTTAAGTCCAATTTAAAAATCACATATGTATAAATATCCATTAATAAGCTTGCGATTTTTTAATCTACATAATACTTTTCTTCTTTCTTTAATTTCATGCTGTATCTGGGATTGCCGACTTTTTTTAAAATAAACGTGTAAAATTGTTTGATAAAAAGAGAACGTGATAGTGACACGTGATATACATACACCTCAGATATATATATGAAAGAATGTCACTGTCACTTTTTCGTTTTGATCCTTCACAATAAAAAAAAAAATAATAAAAGAAGAAACCTACCTAGCATTCAAATCAGCCGCCCGATCTCTTTCCCTCTTTCTATGCACCTCTTCCATTTCCTTCATGAAATCATCGATGTTCTGTCCGGAGAGGGCCAACATTCTCTGTTGGAGGGACGTTGGCTTTGGCGTTATCGTTGCTTGGTTCAACGTTGGCGATTGTTGGTCGTCCTCCATTATTTCACCATCCAAGTCTTCTACTGGTTGGCGGCGTGGTGGTTTCTAGATAGTTCGATTGGATTATAAAGAAATATATAGACAGTACGGTCGACGAATCGTGGTCGCCTTAAAATAAGGCTTTCTAAATGTTTGCACATTGTTCACTAGGGGGTAAAATAATCATCTACAGCTAGCCAACTTCAGATACAATTGATTGTGTCATTATAGGGCTGGCAGATATCAAAAAATGGGTCATGAGATAGAAGGGCACAAAAACTATATTCTGTGTTATGTAGGATTTCTCATTAAAAAAAAACAAAATAGAATACTTCAGAGAATGTCTGAAAGAAATGCTATTCTGAAACTTAAATTTGACCAATTGCTACTTATTATAATCCAAACATGTTATACACCCACTAAAAGCTCAAGCGAATCGGAAATTGTCAGTTCTATAGCCTTATTTAGTCTGGCCATAAATACTGTTACAATTAAAAATAAACAAAATATTACTTTTGAATTTGGAATCTGTAATTATCATACGATATTTCACACAAATGTTTGT